>LYUA01003599.1:71134-83734 GCA_002093875.1 Calopteryx splendens
CAATAGCTTACCCACGAAGTTGAACTGCAAGCAAAGGAGAGGAGTTTGTTAAATGTCACCCACAGGGACGAGGACGTGCAATACCCCACACACAGATTAGCGTATACCATTTCCATAAGTAGGTAGGTACTCCACTATCACCCAAAATTGTTTTTTTTTTAAATTAAATGAAATAATAAAATTTAAGGGACAGGTAATATATACACAACTTAATCCCGACGAGAACATTATGATTTTATTGTTATCAGACGGAGAGGAAGACAAATAAATTACCTAATTATAAGCATGGTTGGTGGGCATGTAGGCCAAATAAAGAGGGGTGTAAGAAGGTCACTACATACTGTGGAAGAGGGAATTGACACATGGGATAGGGAAGAATGGAGAGGCCTGCAGTCTACTAATCTTCGGATTGAGAAGAATATGATAATGATGGTAGGTTAGGAGAAAAGATTGTTTGGAAAAAGTCAAAGAAGGCAGGAAAAGTGGATGCAGAACTTAAGAGTGGCAATTTATTGTTAAAGGCTGTAATAGGGGAGAATATTGGGTAAGTGAGGTAGAGGTAGGAAAATATTAGTCATGTTGGACACCATGAAGGGTTGCAGAAATTATGCAGAGTTTAAGAATGGGTTATTGTAGTGCAGGGTGGTACGGTGTTAACTTCACGCTAGCCCTGTAGAAGTGGTTTCCATGAAAAATCTACCCTAGTCATCAGACTGTCATTAATGAATAATTCATAATACTGCACTTTAGAAATAGATTTGTATCTAGTAAATGCATGTCCTCACGGACGGAGATAAAATCACAGAGAGCCAGTCGTTATCATTATCATGACGAACAAAGCGAACCGATGCCGTCACATTGTCATTGGACAGTATTAATTGGGAGCCACTGGGAGCGCGAAGACTGCATGCACGTCTTAAACTGTTAGAGAGATACAAACCACTCGAGTTTATCACTGAAGCAGAAGGAATCATTTTCACCTCCTCATTGCATTGGTAGACGAGACCGCGATGGAAAGCTGAGAGAGATTGACTACCGAATAGAAAGATATATAAGGAATCCTTTTTCCCTCGCGAAATTCATGAGTATAATAGAAGGAAATACATATGGCATCCCGAATGTCAAAATGATGCAAAGTTCTAATGCTATTAAATTTCATTAATGGCTGGTGACATAACACCCCCTGCCACACACCCTCGCGGGGGCTTGTACTGTGCTATGTAGATGTAGATTATTATTATTCCAATCCAAAGACTGGCTGACCAAATCCCTCCTCTCCAATGACACCTGTTTTAAGTTTTCATAGCTCTACCGTCTTACCTTACGGCCTCTTTCATTAGCCCTCAAATCATCTACTAGGCCTTCTTTGTGAGAACTTTCATTGTAGTAAATCCTTTAAAAAATCCATTTTGCCTCAAGAACTCAATGCGAAATGTTTTGAGCTTGATGTTCGTCTGGCTCTTTTGCACCCCATGTCATGCTAGGTACTACAGAGTTATGAGGTTTATTCGACTTTGTTCCCATTTTTATCCCCGCAACACATCATAGTATGCCTGGAGCTCCTAGAATTTTCCTTTTCTTCCTATGCATTTTCAAGTTATGCCCCTTGGAATTTAAGCTCACCGGTATGTAACATATCCAATTTCTCCTATCGCCATTTATATCCGCCCAAATATGAATCAACGGAAAAACCGTAAATTCTCACCTTGCATGTAGGGCAACGCGCACACGAACATGAGCAATGTACGTGTGCGAAAACGTGAATGAACAACATGAATACATATAACATATCTATTAGTGTACGAAGTAAATGAGATGATGCGGTCATCTTGAAAATGCAATACTGCCTCCGAAATAATACCCTACAAATCATATGATAACTTAGAATTCCAGTTCAATATGATAGAGATACCTATGTAATTCATGATTAAAAAATTAACTCCTCAAATACGTCTTTCCAGTGAACGGAAAGGGTCCTTTCTAAAAATGAATTCAAACAAGTAGTGAAATAAAATAGTGGGGGCTTTTCAAAGATCCACGCCACGATTTACAGCTTAAGCCATCGAGCCTTTTCCCCTGACTTCTCGATTTGCCAAATGAAATCCATGATACGGAGGAGACAGCTCGCGTGCGGATCTGGAATACACGCATCGATTAGTCACGTTACCGTTCGAAGCAACAAGCATCTCACGGAACGTTCCCATCCTTTTTTTGACGCACGCAAGGTGGAGAGGGGGTGGCTGGTGCCTCGCGAGTCCGTCGTGCACGGCCCCCACGGCCTCATCAGCGCCGTCCAAGGACTCCGGTTCCGGGCCCGCCCGGAGCAGTTCCCGGAGCCCGGCCCCGGAGGCGGGGGAGGGGCGACGGCCGACGGGGGGAGCGGAGGGGCGCCGGGGGGCGAGGCGGGGGGGGACGCCAGGACGCTCCGACTCCGATGCGTGGCCATCATCTCGGCGCTCTTTTGGGAGGGCGGCGGCGAAGGGGCGAGTCCGGCGGGGGTGGAGGCGGCGAGGGGGAAGCCGGCGCCGCAGGGGGCGAAGGTGGCGAGGGACGGGCCGGATGCCTCGCCCGCCCTCTCGCCCGTCATCGACCGCAGAGAGTCAACCTTCCTGGGTGAGTGGGTGCCGACGGTAATCGACGGAATGCCAAGTCGGCGCTGTCGTTCAAAACCTTTCTCTACATTAACGGAGGCTTTATTACGCGGATGTGCTCACAGAAACGTCTACGCAATACTCCGCGCGGCAGATACACCAGAAAAAAAGTATAGAAATCTATGGGCATATGTATGTTAATTTTGAAGTATATGGCCCTTTTCTAACTGGGCACTTCCTGAGGCACGATATTTTACTGAAGCCCAAATTTGAATGAAAAAAGAAGGTAAGAATTACTGAGGAAGTCAAAGTCTACGAGAAGCAGGAAATAAAAGATAAGAGTGCTAGGAGTAATGGGGGAGGGGAGAGATTGACAGTTTACTAGATAACTAGAAGAGCTGCAACAAACCAATCCTCAGATTAATTATGATCACTCCTTGAGTTGCGGTCGGGAATTTTCTGAGGGAAAAAATTTCTTGGATCCATCCGATCGAGTTTATATCTTTGTAATTCTGTTATTTTTGTCTCTCACTCAAACTAAAATGCAAATAGTAAAATTTTTATACAAAAACGTATTTTTTTAATATAAAAAATAAAATCTCGTGAGAAATATCCATTCTCAGTGAATGTGCGGTAAATTACTAATATGATCGACAAACTTTTTACAGAGTTATCGTAATAAAAAGCCTCAGCCGATTTCACTCACCAGTGATTTTTTTTAGCCTGACTCATTGTATTTCTTTCACGAGATTTCTTGAAGCGAGCTTTTAAGTTTTTTATACAAAAACGGTATTTACTTTTTTAATATGTCTCGTATGATAAGGGCGAATCTGGAAACTTCAACAGTGAGGCCAGAAATCTCACGTGGGTTGGGAAAATTTTAATGCTGCCCCGATATTTTTATCAAAATGGTTTGTATTCCCTCCATACTTAATTGTAGTCAAGACAACTATTTAGAAGGATTTAGGAAGGAAAGACTTTTTGAATTATGTATCGCGAAAATCAAGAGCTAAAGCCGGTGTTTGCAGTTTGGCCGGCTTGGTGTTGTTCGATGGTATCGAGGGTACATTAAAATTCAAACCTAGACAACAGAAAATCACTTTTTTTAGTACATGAACATAGTTTGGGATATAGACTTCCGAAAACCATCCAATTGCGCTCGATCACTAAGAGAGCTAAGAAATGTTCAGTTCTACCCACAACCGACATTAAAACCAAATTAACAAAATTTTCACACCCTTATAGTTCATGCCTCGTCTTCGGCGGCATCCTTGAGGACACCCGTACTGACTCTCTTGCTGGCCATCAATCTCCTCAACCTGCTTCCGTCTCCGCGCCGCAACCGGTGATTTCATCGGCCGAAGCTGGAAGGGACAGGCGTGTCGCCGCGGTGGCGGCGGCTGCCGTGGGAAGCGAAGAAAGCTCCGCGCTACTGAATCACATCTCCCAGGGAACATTCAAGTGGTAGCTGACACCTGCGATTGGACATGGGACACAGTGCTGAGGACCGCAAGATGGCAACTCAATTCCTGGGAGGAGATTCCAGTCTATTTTTTTTTGACTGAGCGTTTGAGAAAACGATCTCCCCGACGTAAACGAGGTGTTAGTGAGTGAAATTTTCAGATCACCGAGTCTTTCTCTCAACATCGACCTAAGATATTAGACAAAGTGATCATGCTGGTCCAAAAACGTGTGATTCAATGGACGCTTGATCGATTTCAGCTTCTTTTCTGTTTTTTCCTACCCTTTTAGGATGACTTAGTCGTCCAATACGATTTAAGCTTTCACCCTTGAAATGTATGGAAACGATTGTAAACGAAAGCAACGAGAAATGCGATTGGGGATAATAAAGAGATCGATTTTTTTATAAATCCGGTGTGGAAAATGACTGGGATCTTAGATGAAGGAGTCCAATTTTTTCATCGTGCAAGGAACTAATTAAAAAGATAAACTCCATTAATCTTCACGTTCCATGTATAAAATTTGAGTAATAAATTTTCAAACTTGTTGCCATTTACACCCCATATTATTCATGACAATTGATCAAAAACCCTTTTTATCTCAGACACAATACATTTAGCAGTTTTCAATGATGACTATGAACCAGTTTCTCCACTCTTCTTCATAAATATACTCCAAATTAATCCACCTTATTCTCCAACCACTGGTCGTACGAATGTTGAGTGTACAAGAGTCTGCATTAATATGTATTACAATAATAATAGCATTAGTCAATTCAAGATGATCATATGCAAGACTGATACAGACAGCCAATTTTCTGGACAACGTCGGAAAAAGTGGCCGGAAAGGATTTAGTTACCTATAAATCCATGAATGCATATATCTAAATTACAGATTTATTAAGACTCAAAATACTCCCACATTTGAATCATTTTCAAAGACGTTGCATGCACATTAAATGGTCTAAAAAGTAAAAAAAAAATAATTTCCCTTATCGCCAAGTCAAAAAATTCAGGGCAATGCTGGATTTGAGATTTAAAAGAGATATTTAATATCAAGTCCTAGAAAAATATAACGAGATTTACCTACTTATTTATTGGCAGGTTAAAGAGAAATTTAGAAAAGAATGGAGAATTAACATTATCGATTATTTGTTATCCATAAATTATTTCAGGAGGTTACAGCGCTAAAGGTAAGTTACGACTCTTGATAGAGTCTTCTTAATAAACAATTATTCGCCACCTCTCACCAGTTTCAATAAACTTAACAGCTAGGGCTATATTACAACTAAAGGGTGAATAATCACCAAAAGACTTAAAAGAACATTATGAGAAGGCAGAATCCTCTAAAAAGTGTGCTTGGGTAAATTTATACACTTGTGGAGAAATTATGAAGATTTAAAAAGTATTTTTGGAAGGATAACAAACTGGAGGTTAAGAGGTAGGTATACCAATCGTAGAACAACTATATTTTGAGGCGACCTTATTGGCTATGACAATTACAAGGTGTGGTCTCCGAAACCAACAGGAATATTATTAGAAACTCCTATATCGATATTTCGGTCATCAAATGTAACCATCAACGGTGGATTCGTGCTGGAGAGCTTGACTCGGGAAGGGCACAGTGACACACTGTCCGAAGTCAAATGAGAGTGAGATTTTGCTTTCAAGATCATATCTTCATTTGCTGCTGTAGTTTCGTGATATTCTTTGAAACGTCCTTTTAAAGGTTCTAAGACTCAGTTTTTCCAGCCCTGCGACATTGAAATCCTGCTAAACTTCAGCCTCCTTCGATCCTAGATTTCGGAACCCCTTGAAAGGGCTGAATTTTTGGAGAAGTAGAATCCTACGTGATAATTCGTGGTGACCCCATATGCGATTTATTCTTTCCTCGTAAGTTAATTTGGGCAATAACACTTGTCCGATGGGCGCCAAGCCTTCACTACGAATTTCTGCATTTCGCCCATTTCGCTGGATTCCGGAATGAAATCAGCCAGAGAGCATCTTACTGCAGTATTAATGATAAAGTTAGGAACCGGACCCATGCTATTTAAAGTACAGTAATTCCTGGATGCCTTTTGAAAAAATTAATGAACACAACCCATTGATTTTTTTCCCTGCTTTACGAACTGTCAAAGGTGGGCAGCGGTCCTTAACAGAATGTACTCAGCACACTTAATCCATCTCCGGATGGTTAATTGTCGGTGGAAATGGAAGATGGGCATTGATTAGTTCTGTCTGAGAAATTTAATATTTTCCTTTTCGGGTCGATGACATCGAAAAGACAAGACACTTCCATGACTAAGCGCCAAAGAAATTGTTATCAGGGACGGAAGATTATCACGAATGAGGTCCCCTCTTCCCAGGATTATGGAATTTTTCGCCACGTTGTTCATCATCACCCCACATTGAAGCTCAAACAATAAAGCTAAATGAGTCATACTTTTCCCTCTAAGGTTATTTACAATACCACGAGCTTTTTTGAAATATTTTGTTCTGCTTTAGCCCATCAGTGACAGCTGTAATTTGTGGAGCATAATGGACATAAGTAGGCCATGTTTTAGACGACTACTTCCGAAGTCAATCTGGTTGAAAAAAAGAGGTTTTTTCCTCCCAAATAAGTAAGCGATTTACTTATTAGGATCTCGGGTTTTCCCGGTGAATTGATTGGAAAAGTGGATGAGAAACCCAAGGCAAGAGTATGCCTTTTCTATGTTTCCACGATATCCAATGAAATATCTAAGATATTGAGAAAGCACATTGTGGACACCATTCTCAAACCAGCGGGGAAACTTGAAAGGCATTTCTCGGAACCGCCAAGGACTGGGACCTAAAACCTCCCGAGTCTATCGAACCCCTGTGGATTCGACCAGGTCCGGTCGCCGGTCCGGGCCAGGACCAGGAGACCGGTCGCACAATAGGAAGCAGGAGCTCGAGAGGTGCATAAGACTGCACTACCCAGAAAAATCGGCAGTGGAGAAAAATAGCCTCGAGAACAGGCATCGATCGATCGATTTCCAGGAAACTACAGTACTGTGCCATGCAAACGGCGTATTAGAATCGAGTAGTAAAGGAGGCCGTGGAAACTATGATCGAAGCTAACAAACTAAACAGAGACGCAGGCTACCATTTGAGCAAGGCTTGGAAACCAAGTCTCAATAAATTCGAGGAGGAAAGAAAACGCACCCAATCGGCATCCGAGTGCCCACTTGAACCTGGCTTTAACGGTACAGAAAACCCAGAAAAAATTGGCTCTAACATTCACCCTGAAGACGATGGCGAACCTAGCCTTCACTTGGTCGGTGCTGATCAACCTTTGGACCCGGTGGGAAACCAGAGAGCTCTTCATCCGATTAACTTCTTCTTCAGAAAAAAAGTGTTTTTAACTACCCTCGTTCCACCATAGCAAAACTATCTTCTTCCTCAGGGCCTCATGGGTTCAACAGCCCTAATCATAGCAGGTGAGAGACAGAAAAGCTACAATGAAGCAGTAAAGGTAGTAGGTAATAGCGCAGATCAAGGCGATTATCCGGTATCAGCCACCACAGCTTTGACCAATCGTAGCGGTGGAAGGTATTACGAGAGAATCTTGATGATCAACATAAAAGGAGAGCCTTAGGAGGACACTGTGATATTGCAGGTGCCCAATATATGGTGCCTAATGTGACTTAGCCAATCAGCAATGGTGTGATCAATCCATCTAATCTTAAATATACCCTCATGTTGGTTCGATAGGATAGTTAGTTCGATAAATGGATCAAGTTGCTGTGAAAAAGGAGATACTGCCCTTTAACTCACTGAGAACACAATAACTTAACCATAAAAAAAAATATGCAACTCTAGGTGATTTCCAATGTAGTGAACAGAAACTGAAATACTTCTGTACCCATAAAACGAAAAATATTGCTGCTTGCACGAATATAAGTTTTTTCTCTAAGCAAAAAGTAAAAACTATCATTTAAAATTTTCTCTTGGTTTCGCGGGATTGAAGTTTTGAAATTACTTTGCAATGTGACTCATCACAATTGATTTATTCAACGACGCATGAAAGCGCCTATTTTGTATTGCAGTCATTTAATCTTAAACCTCTCGTTCTATTATCAATCTACGCATTCGTTCATATTAAGCGTATGATAAAATTTTAGTCACAGGATGAATGTGATGTGTATGAGTTGAAGATAAACCATCAAAAGGCGAACGAAATGCGAAGGCTAATTTTAACATTAAAGTGAGAGGATATAAACTAGAGCGGGTGAAATAGTTGAGTGTTTTGGACGAAATTTGGCATAACAATACGAAGGGTGGAATTAGAAGAATAAATGTGTGCACAGAGGAAGAACTTCAAAATTAGAATGTCCGAGACTCGTAAGAAGGTAAATCTTTAATAAGGAAAAATATTTCTTCGTGGATCATTGCGTCTTGGAGGATCATTCGTGGAGCATTGCGTCTTTCCTCCAACTTGGTGTTGGAGGAAAGAATATGACAAAAGAATGAAGACTCTTGAGGGGTAGCTACGATGAGAATTAGCCACAGAGAGAGTATATTAGCTACCGAAGACAAACAAAGAGGATAAGGTTGCGTTTGGAGAAGAGAATATTTTGTTTCGGGAAGTTAGAAGGTGGCGGAAAACGTGGATGGAAGATTGAGAGGGGGCTGTTGAAGCGAGAGGTAAGCGGGGAAGAGGGAGGAAAATAGGTTTTGAGATGGTTTGAAGGGATGCAGAAAGTTTGAGGAGTGGAAGAGAAAAACTGTAGGGAGAACCGTATTCTTTTTATGACAGTATTCAAGAGCCGTCACAATCCTTCCTCTGATTTGCAGACTACAGTGAAAAGCTTTTATTCATTCCGATATGCTTCTCTCCCATAATAATGGAATCCACTCGAGACGCATGTAGTTTACGTGCTGTTGAGGCTCTATTGCACACCAGATACGAAAGTTTATGCATCTAATAGAAAAATTCGAATATACTTCCATGTGAACACATACTTGGATTAGAATAAAAATCAAGTGTCTGAAGTCAAACAAAATGTAAATTGAACATTTTATTGGTTAAAATACTATGGATCACACCACCTCAAATCCTGGTAAGTTCTAAGACGAGTTCTGAAAACTATATTATTTAAATCAAATTGGTGTTTACTTTGAATAAAGACAGGCAAAAATAGGCGTGTAAACCATGACACTCATTTAAAAATAATTTTCACTTCCCCGATGATGTTCAATCTTCGTTTCGTTTGATTCCAAGGATTTATTACCACCAAAATAGGTTTTAATAAGAATTTTAGAAATTACTCTCCAGTAATATAAATGAAAAACCTCCAAATATGTAGCAAAAAGTACGGATGCAGTGAGTAAATTTGAATGACAAACTTTGATAAAAGTAGAAAAAGCTAATCTGAAAATCGAGTACGTAATCATCGTCTCTTACAAATGATTTTTTTAAATTGATAAGTATAAACAATATATGTAAACCAGAAACAATGAAAAAGTCTTTCACAAAATATCCATAATTGTTTTTATAAGTAATTGGCCCATTGCAGGGAAAAAAATTATATTACCTTGATTCCGGTGCGCCACCTGCTAAATACAATCACTTCTGATAACTACTTTACTTTCTAAATATCATTGCAAGCTAATAAACTACTTTTTCAGGGTAAATTAATATGCAATAGTCCTAAGCAACCATTTAGCACATCATACTTGGCCTGATTTGGTTCTGCAGATCAATCACTGGTCCAGGTAAACCTCTCCTTTCCGTTCTTGAGTAACATATATTCAAAATAAGGTAACCCAAATAGAAATTTTGAACAACACGATTCCAAATGAAAGATCAATTTTACAAATCAATTTTTAAAATTAACCTATTTGAGAGTGATTCCGCTTCTTTAATGGCATCCTAAGTTACGCAATAAGTCATACCTATCCCTTGACATTAAAGTTCAAACTTTGGACTACGTGACTTATTAAAAGCTGTTTTTGCCACGAAGTGTCCTCGAACAAAAACTCATTGCCCTCGATTAAAAGTAAGCATCTATGTTCTGTGGCATTAGTAGGGGATACCTTTCACATTTGAGACCTTAACTTCATCATGGGAGTTGTAAAAAACAGTAAATTTCTTGTATTGAGGGATAAAAGAGCGAAAAAAGAATTCATAGCTTCGAAATTAAAGTCAAGGTATGTCAAAAGGAGTTTGAGAAGAGATTTTTACTGAAAATAAGCTAGGGCGCAACATTTACCTTGTAAAATATTCAAGGTCTTACTTGAAAAATGTGGCAAGGATCATTATTATGATTATTTTCCATGGACTGATTAATTGTACGCATATAATTTTTTACAAGAGTCTTTCGGGATGTCTTGAGACTAGATTTAGCTTGATAGTAGGTATATTTAGTAACGACAGTTACAAAAGACGCCCTTGAAAAGATTTTAATGCTGTCATGCTCAGTGCCCTTGTTCTGCCACTAGTATTCAATTCATCATAATTTGTATATATAATTTATCTTAGTTTTCAATGGAATTCTAAAAACAATTTTCTAAGCATTGGTCTATACAATTTATTTTAATCAAAAGGTGATCTCACATTCTTTTCCGCATGAATAGAATTATTTTTAATTTTCCATCCACCAAATATGGATATATGAAAAATGGTCGTACAAAGAAACTCAAGAAATTAGCACTGGAATATTTTTGTTTACAGGAACCTAATTTGGAATACAGAAATTATACACATTGCACAGCAATCATTCTAAAATACACTTCAATAATGAAAATTCAAGATTTTATTCCAAATTTCCGCCCATGCCTACGCATGCCTATTTTTTGAGGAATCAAAATGGTAATTTCCAAAGTAGGACGTAGTTGAAATTTCAAATACTGCTGAGAAAAATACCCTTCTTTCCTTTGGTGATATTTTCAATACATTCTCATAGTAGTGTGTGCACGAAGACGAAATTAACATTTCTGAACCTTCGTACCTCTCCGCGCATTTCCTAATCACAAAAAAAACTGATATGGTCATTATTATCTCATCTCACTTTATAAAAAAAAATTTTCTCCCGATTTTAAAATCTCGATTGAACGGGACAGGAAAACTAGAAAAGAGCTCGAGATATCGGGGATTGGAATGAAAAATTCTTACGGCGTTGGAGGCGTTACGAGATAACGTATTCCACCCTATACTAGATGTAATCAGTTAATGAAGTTAATCCGACTGCGAAAAGCTCACGGGAGCGGGCGATGGAAAAATTAATTCACTCCAGGATTCCTGCGGAGTCGCTTAAGTTCGATTTCCTCCAGGGGATTTTTTTCGGTGAACGACGGGAGCGATAAAAGGACTCATTCATTCTTTCTCCTCCAACTTCCTTTTACGCTCGAGTAATGACTAGTGGCAACGAGAGAAAAAAATGACTGTCTTATTAAACTTCGGGAAACGACGACGAACAGACTAATGAGGAATGGAGACGCAATTGAGCTAATGTTAAAATTTCCTACATGAAGCGCGTGTTTTTTTTCCTTTCCTTCCTTCATTTGTACTGTCCGCATTAAAATGCACAACTTCGTGATTTGGAACCTTGAGACTTGTCCCAAAGAAACCCAAAGGAAAGTCTTGCGAGCTGAAAAATTACCATACACAATGGAGAGGTTTAAAATGAGCAACAAAACTTCTCTTATAAATTTCACCGGGACAGAATTATTCAAACTGGCATGATAGGTGCATTTAAAAAAGTGGAAAATGAGTTGCGAGTAAAACTTTTTTCATCCAGCTCATAACCGAGATAGACTCTACAGGAGAGTAATCATAGATTAGTGACGTGTTTTGATGGAAATAGATATGATCAATACGCTTACTGATATTTCTCGGACAGGGAGCATGAATAAAAACATTTTCTCATACAAAATTATCAAGTCGAAACTTTCTATCATCAAGGGGAACCATCGAAGTTCACGTGGATTATTGAAGATATTTAAATGACAGGAGGATCATTTTCTAAGCAAAGACCATTTTGAAAATGTATAATAACGCATAATTCAGGGGCAGTTTGGTGAAATAATGGTCCACTAAAGATTTTAAACATAAAGCTTTGCTATTAATATTCACTATATTTGCATGCATCTTGTGGCATTTTATAAAACTTTTGATACCTGATGATAATTTCAAGAGTCGCTTATCTGAGAAAACTCGTCTCTTGCCTCAAATAATCTGCACTTATGCACTATGCACTCGTGGAGCGAATCGATTCCCCAGGCCGAGATTTATAAAATTAGCCGATAGAATTTTTATCTAAAGAGGAAGCCGTACCGTGCCTGAAAGAATTGCAGTGGTCATAGCCATGGTATGGTACATGTAAGTTTCAAAGATTGAGAAGCATCATCTTCAAGAAGCAGATTATTTTGCAGACCCCAATAAATTATGGCAATGAAACTGTATAAATTTTTCATATTATTTTTCTCATATTAAAAATAGTTGAATTGTCAATTTGGGCTTGATTAGTGTTAACTGAGGAATAAGCGATGGTTAATAAGGAATTGGTGAATCATCAGGCAAGTCT
>LYUA01003601.1:33399-53190 GCA_002093875.1 Calopteryx splendens
GTCCCTTCCCACCAGGTCCCCCTCCTCCTCCTCCTCCCCCGCCAGCCTTCCCTCCCCCAGTCCGACCCGTCATGCATGCCACCTCCAGTATACGGCGTCTGTTCAACTGTTTCATTCGCTTAGGGAAGATCGCTCGCTTCGTTTCGGCCCTCGCCGTGTGCAAAGGGACCTATGGAACTTGTGGGAAGGAAAGGAAAGTGCGCGAGCGCCTTAACGAAGGATATTTACCATCGTTGTTGTTGTTGGTGTTAACGCGTATCGTACGCTCGAAAATATATCTCGTTATATTATACCAGTGTCTTTTCTCTCGTGTAAACCCAGTTCCTAAAGTCGTTCCCAGTGTGTCAACCTGTGCTCGTCGTTTTCGTCGTCCCGTGTTAATTCATCTTATTCTCGTCATTGCCGTGTCACCTCCGCCGACATCAACCTCGCACGTCTTCCCCCTCACGGTGTTGTGTTCTCATTCCGGAATGCCCATTGAGAGTTACTGCTGCTGCTGATGTGACGTGGTGTTATCCAAGTGCTCTCGAGGCGCAGAATCCTTCTCTCCTCCGCTGCTCCGGTTTCTCGCGCTCAAGGAGTCTCGGCTTCCCGAGCGGCTAAGAGCCCTTAGTGATCTTTTCGGCGGGGGCGACCGAGTCATCGCGCTGTGACCGGTGTGCACGACGCGCTCCGGATCCCCCAAGACGACCGCCGAGGGAAGAAGAAGAGCGAGCCTCTTTCTCCCTCGTCTCTCCCTCTCTCCGATCGCCCCGGCGGCGGCCGTCCCCGTTCCCCCCCACAACTCGCTCCGAAGGCACTTCCGCCAGGCTTCTGGTGCGGCGGCGTTCGGCGAACTGTAATATCTGGCCGCCTCCCTCCCTTCTCCTCTGGCCGTCTTCTTCGCCTCCATGAGGTCACCCTGGTTGCTCCGCCGCCGCCCGGCTCTGCCGAAGGAGGAGAATAATATGGTCGTCGTCTCCCCCGGGTTCATTAATTAATGCTCGTGTGAGTTCCGATCGGCTCTCGTTTTTTTCCCTTCCTCCCTTTCGGGCCCTGCCCGGGGACCACCACCCCCTCCTCCCACTCGAGTGTGTCGCCCCAGAGAGGGGGCGAGGAATGCGTCCCGAGTGTCGGTGATTGTCAGCCTAGTTGGAGGCATTGTGTGAGCTTGTGGTGCGCGTGTGACGTCAGTGTGTGTTGACCGTCCTTCTGCCCTCGTGACTCCGCTCGGCGAGTGACTGCATACCTCCTCGGACACCTCCTTCCTCCCTCGCTCGGATGCTGCATTCTTACTTGCTCGATCTGGACCTATTATCTTGCTAATTATTGGAGTAAGTTTGATTTTGGTTCCCGCATCTGTGCCATGATGTTGTCTATTTTTAGAGACCTTATAGTTTAACACAAATATACCGATTTTTGGGGGCTGGAGCGTCATTGCCAAGGGTGCTGATGCTGTGTCGCGTGCAGGTACCAATATCATTTGATGTCCTCGGGAATTTCTATCCTTCCTTCTAATTTGTGTAATTTTAATTCGTGTTGTCGGGGGTCGACTTGAGATGCATCGTTGGATGGAATAAACGCGACGTAACTCTTGATATGAATATATAAAAGCGGCACGCTCTTCGACGTTTAAGGACCGACATCAATTAGTTGTCATGTAGGATTTCGATGCTTGGGGGATAAAAATCGTTGGGCGCCAAATATGTACAGTTTTAACTTTCGTGTTTTTACTCGCAGACGAATTTAATGAAGCAAACAATAAAAATGGAAACAAATTAAAAGTTTAGGGAGTCACCTCTTGGATGCGACCGAGTGTTCAGGTGTTTTGATGATTAATGATGCGCATCGTGAGGCACCTAGTCGGATATGGGCCATTGGTGCCTCTACCATCGCTTTTAACAAATTTAGGAGATGAGTGACATCCGTGAACAATTGGTTAAAACTTGGTCAATTTCAGATGAGAATAAATAACTAGAGGGAATTTTACCGCGTCAACATAACCAGTCGTTTCTCCTCCACAGCCGGAGGTGTCTTCAGGAGTCACTCCTGAAGACACCTCGGTCACTGGTGAGGACAAACGTCGGGTTTTGAAAAGAATTATGGTGTGGGGAAAATCCCAATAGTTACTTACTCACCGGCCACATCCTGGAAATCTTATAAGATATGGTAATTCAATATTAAACTCTATATAATTTTTACACTTAAAATTGTAATTTTTTGGTGCCCCTGCGACGGAGAAGCGTTGTGGGCTTATGATGCCAGAGCGCCTCTGCACTGTTTCAAATTACTGTTCACGTAAGAATGTTAAGTAACTTCTTGTGTTTGTCAGTGTGGTGATTAAAACTCGATTCATCCAATCCAATCGGGCTCGTATTCGAGACTCGCTGCGGGCACACGTGATTTCTCCAGTGCTGGCGTAGCCGGGATCTCAACCCTGAGGTGGGTGAAAGAGCTGAGGAGGTGAGGGTGAAAGTTTCGCAAGATGCTAAAAAAAATGTCTAAAGAAATTGTTTTCGATCTCGGTATCGTCATGGACGTCCGTGGTCGTAATGAAAAGAAAATTTCCTCCTCTCGGGGTGAGTAAATTAAAGAGCGTTTGCTTCAGGGGAGGTATTTAGCCTCAGTACGCGACTGTGTCCCTGGATCTTTGCAGCGGAGGAGAGAGACGAAAGGGAAGAAAATGAAAACTTTTCACGGCCTTTTTTTTTATAAGCGTGGAAATAAGATTTCCTCCCGTGTCCGTATTCTGTGTTGACGTTTTATGTCCTTTTGGATCGGACGGCGAGATTTATCGCCTTCTCAAGCGAGGCGCATTCCCTTTAAGAAGAAGGGGCCATTTCGAGTGTGCTGCACCGTGGGGCAAGGGGGTGGTTTGAGAATCGGCGAAGACCGACGGAAGGGGTTGTTTTTTTTTAATCTCCACGGATCCCGCAGTTGCGACAATCGTCGGAATGCGTTTTTTTTTATTGCTTCTGAAGTTGTTTAACATGTAATCACGGCAGCATCGTGGCATATTGCCAGGGGTAGGTTATCGTGATGTTTCACAAGTCTGGCGCGCACATGAAATTGGATTTAATGGCAAGCTTTTTTGTTACTTTCTGAGAGAAGTTAATTAGGGATAAATTTTTGTCGTCAGAGTAATAACGGCAGCGAGTTATGCATTGAACACTGGGGTTGTTCTCAGATAATGTTTGCAAAGCTTGAAATGGTATATTATTTCTCAGTGCTACCGGAGTTAATGGACACAAACGAATGCTAGATGTAAAATTTAACGATTCCCCGTTACACTTTAAGAACCTTGATCCGGTTTCAACGCACCTCATTAACATGTAGTGGTAATACTTTATTTTTTGACTAACTTCGCCAGTAGGGGGTATAGTGAAAATGTCTTGCCTGATAGCCAGTAAAATAAAGAGCGAAATAAACTGTCCTTTCGCATTTTTTTATATTTGTTAAGTGTGTTTGCCTTTTTCTCCAGTAACGACTCGTTTATTCTACAATACTCGTCAAGGTTTTGTTCTATGTATTCCTTTTTTGAAACGTTTTGGCAAAGTGTTTTAGTACTATCGCCGCAATGGGATCGCCTTTGCCCTCTTCCGAATGAAACTAAACAACTTACGATTTGAGGGAACTTTTGACGATATTGAAACGGGATGCTTTAACTCTTCGCTATTCTCATGCCGTCGGCGCCTTAACGTTTGTGTCTCTTTAATTCGCGTCCACCCATTTTCCTCTGTCTTAGCGTTGGTGACGGAAGTCGTGGTTTTTTTTCCTCGTCCAGCTTATCATCACCATTCCATCTCTTCGGTTTCCGTAGCTAGTTTTTTTTCCATATCGAAATTACGTTCGCGTCGACATCGTGGCCTCTAAAGGGCAAGATTTTTTCCCCCCCGCGAAGTACGTATACTTTCTTATACTTACAATGCGTGGCGCTCGTAGGAAGCGAGACGTCACGCGTTTGAAATTCGCGGCACGAATTGACGAGCGATTGGTAAACATTCCGACCTTGCGGCACCCCCCTCGCATAATAAACGCCCCCGTGATCGCCTTCGTCGCAGTTTTAATTTCGTGCTGCCAAAGTTGACGATGCAAATGCCGTCCGGAACCGCAGTGTCACTTACTTGTAAACCGCTTTAGGGGCTGGGCAGTTAAGGTGCAATGGCCTTCGTGACGATAAAAATGAAAAAAGAAGAGGGATGTATTTTTTAAGCACCTGCGATCTACTGCCCTTCCTGGAGTCACGGTTGACTGTCCTCCCGCCCACACCGTGATTATCCATCCGTCTTTTTTTTTCCCCTGTTAGGGGTGTGTGGTGGTGACCAATTGGCTTGATGTGTAGGTTCGAGAGACTTCTGGGAACACCATTCCTCTTTGGAACCAGGGCGAGATGAAGCCTTAAAGCTTTTAAAGGGTCTCGGGACTCCATAAAGCGTTGCGGCGAGCTCTATGGTTTCTCCCCGCAGCTGATGATGCTTTCCACCCTTAGTAATCTCTGGTTTCTTTCGCGAATGCTTGACTTAGAGACCTCTCAGTACTAGTAGTACCCAACGGAGTGTGTTACGATCTCCGGAAGAGACGTTTTTCCAGTAAGCCGATAGAAAATGTTTTATTTTACTTCAACTTTTGCTGTTTTCGATGCATTTCATCAACAAATATTCCGAATAATGATGAATCCAGCATGAATCCCAATATTTACGAGTGTCAGTATGTAGCATTTCTACTTTTTTCCATTAGAGACACTCCTAAAGCATCTTTATCTCCATCCAAGTATCAGTAAGGCCACTTCCTATGTTTCCCTTGTGCTGATCATACGAACGTATATTATAGTGTGACTCCTTAAGAGACTTATGTACCGTTAATTGTTAGAAGATTAATAATTTATTATTGGGACCCTCCAGCAATGTTCCGGGCGCGAACGAAATTGTTACTCTATTAGCGTCCAGTACGGAAAGTCCAGTTGTTTGATAGCTGAATTATTTTGACGTATTACACAGTTTCCAGCCGAATTCGACTGTATATACGTTCAACTTTATGTCCCATTATCCAATTTAATAATGCTGTTTCAAATCTAACTGGTTATTAAGAATATTTCAGCAATTTTTCGCTAGGAAATCAAAAAGGAAGCTAGAAGCATGGGTGCCAATAAGTCATGGGAACGGCGACTAGAATAAAAGTCAAATAGAGGGTCGCTTATTGGTTTTTATTTATCATCCTGATGGCTGATTTTCTTCATGCATTTAAGCATATTTGATTTCTGTACGAGTTCGTTCTAGCTAGCAATTCATTTGGGAATCGAATAATTAAGCTAAGCCTTCGTATGGGATAAATGATTCAGGTTTCCCTTCTAGGGGTGTGCCTATTTCTTCTTGCTGCGAAATGAGTGTCGCCTCAGTATCTACTAAGCAAGATGGTGGTCATTTCAGTTTTTTTCGTCATATAACCGTAAAATTCTCAACGCCCCGGTTGCGTATTTTGACCGCTTGCCTTCGGAGAACCTGATAGAGGTGAAGGGGAGTGGATGGCCTTCTGAGGCATTTCGTGGATCACTTTTCGTAATTGGATATTTTATTTAAATAGAGACAGAGAAGATTAGGGACCAAAGACGTGGCTCAATCACTTTCAAGTTTTGATATCTGGGTGTGTAACTTTTTACTTTGCTATCCCCGCAGGAGCTGGAACGTGGTTAACTGTACATACATGTGTACAAAAATATTAAGTAGGATGCTGGGGAGATTTTGACACCGGCAGCCATCAATCACTCGAGCTTCCGTGGAAACGTAACAATCCTCGCTCGTTTATTTAGTATTTAAGTGATCGTGAAGTTCGAATTAATTCGAATAGTATTTGAATAATTTTGGCAAGCATGTTGCAATGTGTGTATTACGTGGGGGGGGGGTGCTTTTGGAAACCATGGTGGAGGGTTCCGCTGAAAGCGAGAACAGATTAGGGACGCCACTCTTGCAGTACACTCAGCAGACAGAGAAGAATATGGGATGCCGCTCGAATGTGGGTGTAAAGAGGAAGGTACGGAGGGGACAAGGATGGAGAATAGCTGCCATCCAAACTACGGGAAAACCAGAGAAGAAACCATTTGCGGCATTGGTGTTACAAACGGGATGTACCTTATTAAGTACTGCCGCTCAAAGAGATTTTGAGTGGTGCCAAATTATTACGAGGGGCATAAGAGAATGTAGTTTTGTTGATTAGCTTACTTGAACGAAGTCAGCCATCATGTATTCCGTTTCGCTTGTCTTAAACTTTATGTTGCTTTCAGTTATTTTCTTGGCTTGATGATAGCGTCTAGTAAATAGTTCAGTTAAATGCTTGCTACGAATATGCCGAGCGGAACCTCCTTTGATGTCAACCTTATTCAAGAACTCAGTCCTTTAACTTTTGAGTAATTATTTGCGTGGACCGTTAATTGCCATTCCCCCCTTGTTGTTTCTGTTGCTGAGTAACGTTTTAAAACCCATAATCTCGCAAAGCGGTCCAGTAATTATTTTCCCCTGTGAGAAGATTCATTGGAGATTATTATTTTCATTTTCTACTAAATGAAAATGTCGCTAATTTTGTGAACCGCTCCCTTTCTCGCATTTCATGGCAATGAGGTTGTTTAATAAGGTTCCATCGTAATCAAAGCTTCCTGAAAACGCAATTACGAACAGTTTTATCGTTCATATGTCGTGATTGGATTGGTACGATTCATATTCTGCTTTTTGTTTTGAAAAATATATTATCTCGGTTAAACGAGTTGTATAATTTGTCACGATGGTCTGCATCCCAAAAATTAAACCCCTATAAAAGCCGTAAATTGGGTTCATCCTAAGTAAAATTGACGTGTGTAAATGATTACTTGAGATATTCGGTTTTAATAATTAATTATTGGGAAAAAATTAATTTGCGTCTATTTTAAAGTGCTGATTGTGTTCAACATTGACATTTTTTAAATTTTTCTCTGGCACCTAGTTGAGGGAGGTTAAAAATGTAATAAATTCTTTTTCCAATCTGATTCGAAGGTGGTGGTTATCAAAGTTTTTGAAAAGCTTCCCCATGAATGAAAATTCTGTCCTTTTCTCTGTAACCGACGCGTACCTATGGTCACTCTTCAATGCTTTCATCTTTAAAAATATACGCAGCTTTTATTTCCAATCGTGTCCCATTTTGGGACATAAATTCAAGTGAATTTTTCCAAGGTTGAAAATAATTGCATCGTCCAAAATTTAAAGCTGTTGAGGGCGAAGGGATCTCCTGTCACTCAAAACTAAAGAAATTCAAATCAATATAAGCATATTTGTTCATTACTAATCTGATGTCTTGCGTTCGGAAAGCTTTATTAAAAATATGCATTTCCGTAGTGTGTTTATGATGTTAACAACTTATCACATGCATAGCTCGTATTTGGATTTTAAAGGAAATGCCTAAATTTTTGAGGCTGCACGTTGCGTTCAAAAATAGTAATTTTCTTGGTAATATCACTATAAGCATTTGAAATAGCTTAAAATATTATTTTAACATAAAATTTTTTACAATATTCATAACACTGAGAAAAAGTATCCAATTTCGTTAACAATACTTCGAAGCATTGCATTTTCAATACTAATTCCGTTGCCAAAACCTCAAACATCGGAGAATCAGTGTGTAGATATTAGAAGTTATACATATCCGTGTGAAAAAACCATTGCCGTGTGCTGTCTGTAGCCTTCGTCACGAAGCTTGTACATGAAACGCCTCGCCTGGTCGTGTATAACGTGAATTTGCCAGCCTTCCATAATGAAGTAAATTGACCTCGGGGAAATCAAGTTTCCGCATTCAATGTCTCGTTCTTGCATTTCCCGCGCCTCGACGCTGAATTCCCTTGTTCTCCAGCGCCGCCGTGATATCGTGGCTCTCCTGCAATTGCAACCTCTCTTGTTGAACCCTCCTCGTGGAAAGGAGAGTATGTATCAGTGTCCTAAATTATACGGTTCCCTTACATTTTCGCTTTGTAGTCTCCTTTGACCCCAAAAATACTCATTCGTCTCTTGAAAATCTCGCTTTTGGAATACAAATGGCCAACTCTAAGGAAAGAGAAATAATTGGATTAATCTTTGAAGGTGTTTAGTCAGTTTAATGATAATTAAAAAAAGATTGAATTGGGTATTTGAAATAATTGGTCAAGGAATAGCCTTCACGTAATATCAATCACGTTAGCGAATTACTGTTGCGGTCAATCCTGCGGATTTTCTTTAGTTGGAAATAAATATGAATATAAGAGAAATGGAGGCCGGTGATACCTCTGGACTCTCCCAGCTAGACCACAGTTCTGTGATTATCTGGGGGCGGTTTCTCAAAGTGTCGAGACAATTTTCAAGCCCTTTTAGTTCACTCATGCAGAGCCTTCTAATTAAAAATAAATCTCTTCCAGCACTTATCGCAACTACTTTCGAGATATGTGTACTTTATAATGTTCTTGATTATAATTCCGATTTTTATGTTAGAGGACTTGTAAGTTGACTTGTAGATTTGAGAAAAGGGCAACTGCTATCAGAACTTATTATTAGTTGGAAGCCGTGGGCGGTAGAAGGGGAAAGGGTCTGCGTCCTCAAAGGTATTAATTTCACGGGACGTAGGGTTTAATTCGAGCTCTGCCCTCGACTGTAAAGCCGAGTTATGCGTTTATGTCTATGGTGCAAAATTGGAACTATCATTTCTTTTCAGTTTATAATATTTTTGTCGACTCCCAGGACGGAAATCCCACACTTCCCCAGGGAGTAGCGACTCTTCGATCGGAAACTGCCGATTAAATCAGTGGCATAGTTAAAAGTTGTTGAAAACCGCAAAAGGTATTTGAAAAATAATGCTGAGATTTAGGCCTCCCCTAAAAACATAACGGGGCGTAGTATCCCAGTGGGTAGAGCGCACTAACCTGAGGACCCAGGCTCGATTCTGGGTGGCGCCTCTTAGTACCCTCAGCCTCATCCAAGCTGTGCATCATTTTTCAGGTACCAGATCATCCTAGGAAATCACAGGCGGTACAGGGAATGGAACTGCCCTCTTCATTCCCTGATGTGTGAATTTCACACGCCCTATTGGGGCTTAGTACTGGGTTAGCTCTTACCTTCACCAACCAAACCGACCTTCGGGTTGACTACTGTGGTTTTTAAAAAACCTAATTAATAGAGAACATTTAATAGCCTTGTAGTTATTTTCCGTAAGGACAACTTCGAAAATACGATCTGGTTAAGACATTCTGCTTTATCGTGAAAAATTAAATTGTTATTAATGCTTACGCATGTAAAACGCGTTAACAAAAATAGGTGTTATTCCGGGTTCGGGACCCCCCCCTCCCCCAATAGATGGGGTATTGCGCCCCCTACTTCGTAACCCATACGAGTCTAATTAAAACCCTTTCCGTTATTTTCTTCCCTCAGGGCCTGGGCGATGCAAGCTCCCGACAGCAACAAAACCAGCAGCAGCCGAAGGTGCGCCGGCGAGTTAACCGCACCGCTGCAAGGTCACCGGCAGGTGCAGAGTCTCCTGGAAGTTGTGACCCATTGAGGGCCCCGCGGATAGACTCGTACCGCTTCTCCATGGCAAACCTGGAAGGTGAGTCACCCAGGGTCCCCTTTTCCTTCCGCGTGGCGCACCCCTGGATTGGATTTCCATAACCAGTTTTACGCGCCACGTCATCGCGTCATTAAATGGGGTTTATTCAAAATCCTTATTGATCATTTCATAAAGGTATCATGCTTCTTTGCCTGCAGTGGTGCTACCAGGTTTAATCGTCTGTGGGATCGAGGGAATATAAAATTGGCTCACTCCCCATTGCTGTACATTGTAAAAAAAAACAATACATTTATTTTAAATGCTTGTTTGTTTTTTTTAATGTATTTAAATTCCAAATGCAAGAGAGGTACAGTTTTACAATACGTATATATTGCCTCTGTCTAGGTTTTAGTTTTTCACTAAAAATCTATTCTAGATATCCTCAATTTAGGCTTGGAAGGTAAGATTCCGAGGTCATTTCATCCGCTTAACCAATCGTGGTGAATATTTTAATGGATAAAGGATTGGAAATTGATACATTTTACTTTAATGCTTAAAGGATTTTGTGCTGGTTGTGTGGTGTTAGGTTATAAATAAAAGGATAAATATAAAATCTCATTGTATATAATCCTTACCCTGTTGAGCGTTGAAGATTTTGATGGGCTGGCAAGCATTCCATAAAAATACAGTTGTTGTGGCCTCCCAGTTTCTTGCAGTGAATGAGCCCAAAAAAAATTAATGAAAAGTTGCCATTTTGGTTTAATGCGTACGGAAATGGTGACTTCTCCCCCTCCTCCACTGTGAGACTATTGTAGCTGGATTTCCTTTGCCTTTTCTAGTTCATGTCATTGTTGCTACTGAAGACTTGGTTTGAAATGCTCATTTAATCAAATATGGTCTTATCCATTTTCAAAACATTTGAAATGCATTTATCAGAATAAAATTTTCAAGTCTTGAGTTTTTTTTCTAGTTCCCAGTAGAGAAAATATCGTATATGTACTTATAATAGGTGCACCTCATAAATTTTAATTGGAAGAAAGTACAGTGTAGACTTGTGTGTAAACACTGAAACAGCGTCAGTTTGAGATTTTGAAAACAAGGAAGATTAATATAGTATTCAGAGTCACCCAGCCACGTAATTTGTGGCCATTATTTGTAAAAAATTTCCTCTCCCAATGACACATGTGATCGTGTTGGCCAACATTTTCCTGTAAAAACATTTTACTGCACCAACTCGCCTATTTTTTTTTCTGAGGAAGTCAAGTGGTTTAAATGTGACACTACTCTTCCTCAGAGCCTCTCCCCTTATCGAACATCCCTTCCCTCCCTGTTACTTTGATATAACGTATGAATTTCTGATTTTGAAGCATGAGATAATTTTTGGTCATTTTTATCACCTTGCATCATGCCCAAAAGAAAAGGGAGGCCGGTTTCACTAATAGGAGGTAGTAAAAATAATGAATGTTTTCTCTACAATGCTTCTGCAGTGTGCACTACTCCCTCTCACCAATAAATTCACCAAAAATACTATTAAATTGAAGTTTGAAGTTTTATTTAGTATTGAAAGACAGTATGTATAAAAACTGAAGTCATGTGAGGTTTCTATTCCACTGTACTTTTAATCACTATTAGATTATCATTGTCATTCCTAAATAATTCATATTTACCCTCAACCGCTTGGTTTGTTTACATGAGCTTGCAGAAACCTTTGCAAAGCTATGAAAAGAATTAATGAGTAGATTAGGAATAAGTAGATATATGTGTATTTTATGTGTCGCCGCTTTCATTTTGACTGGAGCTAAATTTGTTCTCTTTGTTATCACAGACTCGCAGGATGTGGACCTCGATGCTATCCTCGGTGAACTGTGCGCCCTTGAAAGTCAGTACGATAGAGCTATCGCAAGGCAGGATGAAGATGTCGGGGCCATCATTCCTACCAACAGGGGACAGCAGAACCACACAAGTAATTCTTGTGACCTTAATTCACAGCAGCAGTCACATTACCAAGGAAACACAAATGGTATCATCTCTAGACCATCTGTTGTGCATAGGAAAAAGAGTGAGCTTGGTTTATTTTTGTTTATATAATTTTATTTAATTTCCATTGACAGCTGTTAGGTACACTTATTTTTATCAACATTTATTTTTGTGTGACATCTTGAGGACATGGTTTTTAAGTGGCCATTTTCAATTGGCTCCTCATTATATTTTAATTTATGTTTGTATTTTGCTGTTTATTACAGTTTACCGTAAAGTTACTTTTTTAGCCACAACTTTGTCAATCACACCATGGCATCAGATATTTTATGCTTTTACTATGCAGAGCTCATTACTTGAAAAGTTTTCAACACCTATGAACACGAAGGGAAAAACAGCTTTAGCAGTGTTAAGGCTTCAAAGTCAACAAAGTGAATAATCTCCCTAGCAAAATTTTGCTCATGAAACCTGCTGCGAAGAGAATAAACATAGTGTGTTCAATTTCTAAAAAAAGGACCTTAGATGCACAAATATGCTCACTCAAGGAGAAAATGAGATAGTGTATTCTATAATGCTGAATAATTTCCTGATGGGAAAGGTTAATGAAGATGCTAAATTAACATTTCTCTCTTAATGTGAGCTTTACATATTAGAATCATAGTTCTGTACAGACTTAAGTTCTTCTTAGAGACCAATACATATGGAAATTAATATGCTAAATTAATGGCATCGATTTTCATACTCATGCTCATGTTCCATTCTTCCTAGGTTATAGTTTCTTAATGGTAGTGAACATGAATGAAATTTGTTCTGGAGCTTCTTTTCTCAAGGGAATATCAACCTTGAACTATATTTTTTAGGCCTGCTCTTCTTGTTAAGCATTACTGTCACTGAGATTCAAACTATGGAAATTCATTCCTTAACATCAATAAGTGTGGCCTAAGTATTTACAGTTTTCCTGTAAACATTATGAAAGCATGTATCTGCAATAATGATTCAGATATGATAATCCATAATCAGCATTCATTTTATCATGATGCTGCCATAAAATCTCTTGAATTGATGCACCAAGTGATAAATTTTGACCAATGTTTCATCTTTCAAATTCAGGTCTGGAGTCCCTGGGTCGCTCACAACAAGGCGCTCCGGGTGGTGGTGGAGGCATAGGCGCTGGGCGCCAAAACTCACAAAACCATCACACACATTCTCGGTCAAGCTCAGATGGCACAAGGATGAGGTCTGAAAATTCACAAGAAATGGAGGGGCTGTCCAGAAGTGATGCAGGTAAGAGATTTCAGTGAACTTGGTGAGATGTAACATCAATAATACTATTACGTGCACTGTGGGAATCAAAACACCATGAAGCGTTTAAGGGATGTCGCTGTCTTGGGAAACCGGTGGTTCTCCTTAGTTTATTCATTAGTTGTTCTATGTTAGAATTAGAGATCAACACTTTAAAAGACTGAATTGACAAGATTTAATGGTTTTATTACAAATTAAAGTGGGCAGCATTAATTTTGATTATTTTTTTGAATCTACTTAAAATTATATCCATGAAAGGGAGTTCTTTTAGAAGACATGGTGCTACATTCCACTTCTGTCCTCAAGCCACCAAAATTCTTTTGAATAAAAAACAAATCCTAAAAAGACAATTGTATGCCAGACATGGTGTTGGAGGGAAGCAATGATAAGGGAAGGGAATAACTGAAACTTCACTTTAATATGAAAAGCAAGCAAGATATTTAGCGCTTTAAGAAAATCATTATAGCCTTAAAAAATATGCATTTAGCCGGGAGGCTAAGTACAGGCTTGTTTATTTACCCATTATTCCAAAGTGCCTTACATCTAGTTCAAAAGAAATGCTAAGTAAAATGTAATGAGATAGGAGGTTAAAATATTGAACCGAAGGGGCACTACAAAATTTTCCTGTGGACATCTGGATCACACTGCACACATATTAAAGGACATTTGTCTAGTGCATATGCCCTTAAAAGTTTGATTAATTAAAGTTGGCCAATAAAGCTATTTTTTATGTGCATAATTGGAAAAATGATGTATCACCTTTTTGATCGTGTAGTAGTTCTGTCAAGAGTGATATCAAGAAGGGGAAGGTAGAGGAGAGTGTATGGGAAAGTGAAATGTTTGGGGGAATTGAGAAGAACTTCGTTTCTTTCCAAAAATAGATCTGTTCCCTGAGAAAGTTGGGTTTCTTCCCTGGCCCCATGAGGCTTCCTACATTTACATAGTATTTATTTTCCTTCTGTGGCTCATGTGCTTAGGGATCATAATTTGCCACTTCTGGTCCAAACACCAAGAAATTACCATTTCAATTGATCTTCTTGGATTCAAATCAAAGTTTTCAATGTGAATAACATGTGTTGCGTCACATTGCAGTTATCATGGTTTCTAATTTATCTTTGTTTTTTCAAATGTTTGAGTATGCTGGGATTGTTTTATAAAATAATTTTAAATTGTCCCTCTTTACTGTATGTGTAGTTAAAATAAAATTTTCCTTGTGCACTGAAATGTCATTTGTCCATGTTTTAGGAGTGGCACGAACGGATAGCCCTGACAATGATTCAGCATTCTCTGACAACCTTTCGATGCTCTCAAGTGAGAGTTCAGCGTCGAGTGGAGGAAGTGGAGGTGGAGGAAGGGTGGTTGATGTCATTTCATCATCATCGTCCTCATCTTCAGGCCACAAACCCCGTACTGGTGGAGGAATGCTGCCACAAACTGTAAGTTGTCGTCAATTCTTTTCACCCACGTCACTTATTCTCCCATTTCCTTTCATCTAGCTGCCAAAAAATGCATAAGTATATTCCTACAGCTGACATCTGTATGAATATCCTATTATCCATTCCCTAAGTCTCATTCTTTTATTATTCTCTGTCTGAATTGGAATACATTTTTCAGTTGAGGGTTTCATTGTAATGAATCTTGTAGAAATCTCATGTGCCACTTTCAAAAGCTGCTTCATCTACCTGTTGAAATAGATATTTCTTTGGATGGGGTATTCAGAACTACAACAAATATTTGAATACTATGCAGTATGTGGGCTGTTTTATAGCCTCCTGCACAAAGATTACTTATGCTGGAAAGATTAGTCTAAAAATAATACCGAACTAAAAAGGAACAGTGAAGCAATCAAATGTAGGTAGCTGCTCTTCATTAATGAATATTTACTGGCATTTGTCCATTGCCATTAATACAATTAAGTGAAAAATACATTCAACCATGTATACAGGATTTATTTCATTCTCACAAGCATGCTCTAGTTTTCTTTCAAAGGTGGGAACATGTGATTAGGAAATAGTACAGAGGCAAACACAGCTAGCAGTCAGATCAGAGGCCCACAGTCTCTCGCATTATTTAAGAAAGGAATGAGGATAGGGAACTACACAAAATACACAAAGGAAATACACAAAAAGAAATAGAAACTAATAATAAAGGGTGTGAGGGGATATTTAAAAGTAATTGCAAAACATGGGAGAGATGTACTCAAATCCCCAATTTAATTGGAGTTTCCTCCATGAGGCAATGACCCTCACGCATGCTTGTGAGCCATGAAGCCAAAGTAGAAGCATTCAAACAAACTTTCATACAAACCAAGGCTGAAGAACCTTAGATAGGTAGTTGAAAATGTCTTGTGTACTTTTGGAAGGCTGTGACATAGGCTACTCTTTCCATGCAAATAAAGACCGCTTAGTAGAAAGGACACCTGGTAAGAAAGAAGAGTAGATGGTGGAAGAAATCATGGGAGCAGTAGGGCATGAACAAATAGGGTTTGCAAGTGTTTCTCTAGACATAACGGGGCCTCTTTCAGTCATATGAGCAGGAATATAATGAGAAGTCAGCAATTGCACATACCACTACAGTTGCAAAAAATGTAATTCAATTGTGGCTAATGGAATTTATAATCATATAGATACCACAATCTCACACTGCGAACAAATAGGAAAAATAGGGAGTTTACATATTGGATAACTATTTATATCTCAGTATTTCAATTGCATGGTATATCTACTCTGACCATTGATGTAGAGTTAGCCAATGGTTAGAAGAGAGTAGAAACCAACCTCTTTCATGTGTTGATATTCTTGTTTAAATTAAGGAGTGTTGGATTATTTTATTGACTGAGATAGTGTGAGTGACTGAGCCATAGAGAATGAAGGAAAAATAATCACATTATTTTGTTGCAACAATCATGATCATATTAATTGATACCCAAGGATATGAGGTAACCTTTAATTCCCATTGAAGCATGCATAATTTATTTATAAAAATTCCTTTTTGGACCATAGTCCAGAACTGTTTCTTTGACCAGTATTTATTGGCGGGTTTATTTTTTGAAAATGTCAATCCCTAGTCCTTAGATAAACTAATCATTTGGGTTTAGATATCTACTTGCCTGGTATTTTTAGATGCTCTAATTTAAAAAAAATCTGACGTGAATTTTTTTAAATAATGAACTATAAATTTGTCTGACAATGATACATTTTATATATGCTTGAAATCCAAGTATTTCTCTGCGTGCATTGTGCATGCATATATTTTTTCCAGAATACTGAAGTAATGGACTGATTCTTTTATTCCTTTGACAAAGCAGGATAGCATTATCGATCGACGAAGTCATGGTTTGGCAGGTGAAGATGTAGACGAGGCGAGTCGTGCCAAGACAGAGAAGATACGGTTAGCCTTGGAGAAAATGAGAGAGGCCAGCGTACGAAAACTCTTCATCAAGGCCTTCTCTTCGGATGGCTCTGCTAAGTCACTGCTGGTGGATGAGAGGATGGGTGCTGGGCAAGTTGCAAGGCTACTCGCCGACAAAAACCATGTCAGAATGGAGCCTAAATGGGCACTTGTGGAATATCTACCACACCTTCACATGGGTAAGTTGTAGTTTTCTTACCTTACTCTCTCTTACCTGAGGCTATAAAGCATTATTCATTAGCATGGAAATTTAAATAGATAGATGGACAAAAAGTTTTTTAAACATGCAAGGGTATTTTTTAAGAAATATTTCACAATGTAGTTAGCATTAGTGATCTTAGTCAACAACCTCTCCAAGTTTCAACTTTCCATCTTAATAAGAAGTAGGGAAGTAGGAGATAAATTCAATTAGTCATTCCATTCTGTGGCGAGAAGAGTTTATTTAAAACACCACAGTGTTGCATCCATTTGCCACATCCAAAAAACTGTAATCAATTGTAATTTTACGATGAAAAAATGTCTTTATATTTGTGTTTTATGCACTTAAAATAGGTATTGCTGGTTGATTCAACTATCAATTGTGTATATTTGATTTTCATTGCATAGTTATGCAAGAAGTCCTCTCTAGCAGGTGTGCTTATCCTGTTATACAGCCTATCCTAGTCCGATTATTGTGTGTAGCAACCATAGGATTCAGTTTGCTTTGGTTGCACCTGGCACCCTTCACCTGTCATTGTTGGCAGCGCCATGTTGGGGCCTGTGTTGTGTTGCATGAAGACGATCAATAAGTTCTTGGTTCCCAATGTGTGCAGATGCTCTGTACTATTGCTCCTAAATTTTGTATACATTAGCAGTGAATAAATTCCGGTTTTGTTTGTTGAGATTTCGATCCTATCTGAAGTAGTGCTGAATTTGGTGACCCCGATGTGATTTGAGCATGCAACCTGCTAAGTGAAACTAAAATGTAAGGAAGCAGCATGCCATGCATGAAATATTCCATGGAGATAGGGCCAAATGTGTGCATTTTTATATGATGCATAGACAGTACATTCCATATCATAGAGTTAGGCTAGGCAAACCATTCCGGTGAATTCAATAGGAAATACGTCTAAGAATTATGACTAAAAAATCTGAGATGAAAATTATTTTTTTGAGTTTTACTAAGACATTTGTATTAAATGCTTCATTGATACATATTAATAATTCCCATTAGTAATGCCTAACATTTTGATAATTTTGTTTTTGGTTACACAGAACGTGTCTATGAAGACCATGAGCCACTGGTGGAAAACTTGATGATGTGGACCAATGACTCAAAAAATCAAATCCAGTTTGTGGAGCGTACTGACAAGTACCTCAAGCTGTTCTCTCGCCCAGAGGAATTCCTTCTACCACAAGCATCTTCTGACCATGGGCGTGAATTTGATGATGACAGTAGGGCTGCTCTGATTGAGGTGAGATACTTCTTTTTCTTAGACCTCAAGCCTCTTATTGTTTTGGCTCTATTCCAGATATGTGCATCTTAGTTTTAATCTTTTGCTTGGATGCCACGGCTGTACGGAAGTTGAAAGTATTAGATTGTTATTCTCCATTGTGAGTAAATTCTCATTTATACATGTCAGTAATGTGGTTTAAATGAGTGCAATGTTATTTTGAATTGATGATAATATTATTGGATACTTTGTAAGCTGTATTATTACATGTTGATGATATGTTTATTCAAGATGACATGAAGATATCATGCTCCATTTTTCATTATGGTAATTCATTTGTGCACACCATTTTTCAATTTGAATTCAAAAAGGCTTTTTACAACTTGGAATGATCTTTATAAAAACTTGATGCAAAAAGTCTTTCTATGTATCTTCATCAATAATTGGTGGATTTAGTCATTTTTTTACGATGAAAATCCACAGCAAATTAATTTCATGCATTGAATGCAAATATTGGTTTAATTGCATGATTTTCCTTATATTTGCGAACGCGAAATTCACAAGATTTCTTCATTGAAGCAGACAAAAAAAATCCAAATCACTTCCTTTATTAACTTTCCATCAAATTATTCCCTATTTATATATATTTTACGAACAGCTGTTGATGTAAGTAATTGATAAACAATTTTGTAAAATTTCAATTTAATACTTATCAAAGTGAAAGTTGGTAAAAGAAATTTCATTGCACGTAAAAGAAGGTAGTTGTTGAGATTCTTAAATGCATGCTATTATTTTTTATTGAATGGTTTAAGGAATGTTAACCAAAATTTGTCTATTTTCCTCCCCCAGGAATTCTTCTCTGGCAATGGAGGAGCGCCATGTGTTCCGGACATGGAGGGCCCTCTATGGCTCAAAGCAGAAAGTAAAAAGGGATGGAAAAGATACCACTTTGTCCTTCGTGCTTCTGGACTTTACTACTGGCCAAAGGAGAAGGCGTCCTCATCCTCCTTAAGCCATCGCCCTCCTTCCCACCAGCTTGTCTGCCTGGCTACCTTTGATGTGAATGAGGTGCGCTGACTTCTCTACCATTTTCTTATCAAATACATCTGTATACACTTGATTTTAATTTATTTTCTCTGTATTCTGTAATGTAGATGAGGCATAGTAAATTGCACAATGCTATTTACCTAATGTATATTTTCTTTTATTAAAAAATCAGGCATATTGGGGACTTGGCTGGAAAAAGAAATACAAAGCTCCCACTGAGTATTGCTTTGCCATCAAACATCCACGACTGCAGCAACCGAAATCTACCAAATACATTAAGTTCCTGTGTGCTGAAGATGGACCTACATTGGCACGATGGATCACTGGCATTCGCATTGCCAAAGTAAGTGTTCTTTAATGCTTTTAGGATTTAATCCAACTGTGTATGTTTTTGTCGTGTGCAATATGAATTCTATATTTTGTCATGTAGGGCTTAAAGCTAAGGATTTTACGAACTAAAGGATGTAGCTATGCCCTGTTGCTATTTAGAGTCAAAATGTCAAAATAAAGACTTTGTATTAACTTAATGTAAAAATTATTTTTCTTCATTTATCACATAATATCTCATTGATAAAATATTCAACAAAATGAACTATATATATTAACCCTTAGGGCAAAATGGGTTCATTTTCTTCTACTATTGGTGATAGTCTGAAGTGTCTAAATATAGAATTATTATTTTTTAATATTTGTATCAATGCATGTATTGACGTAAATATTATTATGCAAAGTGAAAATATAAGGAAGCGATAGAAAAAATACATATGCAAAAAATTCACAAAGTAAAAATCATTCGCCTAACGGTTACGCGAACCTGGATCCTTTGATTTCTGGTTAAGCTATTCAGGTATCTTCTTACACTGTGAATTTTTGAGAGCTTTAGATGGAATATGATTTTCTTATGAATTGCGGAACATACAATGTTACTAAACATTTGAGAGGTTAAACACCTTAAATGTTTAAATGTTCCTTTAGCCCTGTGGACAGTGGTGCCTTGCACACGGCAATGATTGTTTCGTAACTGAGTAGCTTAACTGGCTTAAGCACTTGGCCGGAAATCAAGGGATCCGGGTTTGAGTCCCGGTTCAGGTGAATGATTTTTACATTGTGAATT
>LYUA01003604.1:54727-65293 GCA_002093875.1 Calopteryx splendens
TGTAGTGTGGTGCATTAATAATTCCCTCAACGTCACGAGTGAACTCGGCTGTCCTTTGTAAAAGTCTTAGCCTTGATATTTCTCTCCTATCTTGTAGTGACGACCATCCTAGTTTCTCTAACAACCTCGTCACGCTTACTCTTTTCTTATGTTTTTTTTTCAAATCTAGAGGATCATATTTGAATTTTATCTAATCCCTTATATTATTCCTTTTTCGATGGCTCACAAAAGAAGGAATCGATAAGTTAAACTATAGTCTTTAAATAGGCGTGACAATGCTCACTTAGCGGTGTTTTAAAACGTAATGGTTGTATTTCTACCTAGTAAAACAAAGAAAAAAGCATTTCCTCGATGGCAGGAACATAAAACTACCCTTATAGCCCACATTCACTCTGAAAAGGAAGTTGTAAAACCAGTAACAACGTCCCAGTATCCACGGAGATGCTGGGAACACTTCACTAACCATTTTGAAAAGCTACATGAGGTGAAGGGAAGAGAAGGATGCCGCTTCTATCGGCAGCAATATACTTCAAGATCGAGCGACAGTAACCAGGGAAGGGACTATAAAACGGGATCGCCTATCAACCTACTTCAACAGGATATCAAATGCCCAGCTGAGCATTCATTCAGCTGTAGAAAAGTTTAGTTTTTTTCACTTTTTCTGGTATCCACTTGGACGGAGGGAGAGATCAGCCAATTAGAATAATTCATTTGAGTTTCTTTTAGGGTAAAAAATACTCTAAGATTACTACATACATTCATTTGACATTCTTGAAAAACCTGATGAATCCTCGATCCTTGTCATTTAGTCATCATTGTTATAAATAATCAGACATATTTTTCTATCGGCACTCACTAATACTGTTCTCTCACAAATAAATTAATAAAATACTATTTCCCAATGTCAGTTAACCTCCTTCCTACCATGTAGCTCTTTGAAATCCAATTAAATATTTATATGTTTCCTTTTAACAGTTCCAAAATTCCTGATCGCAGTTAAGCCGTAAGTTCAAGAAACTACCACGAAAGCGTCAACGGTAGCTGTGGATCATGCCATTTGATTGAAAAAATTCAACTGCTCCACCCTTATACCTCCTGCATCAATAACTTGTAGCGTGAACGTACCTGGTGAGGTCAGGCATGCACCACTGATGTTAACGCAATACGATCACAAAGTAGAAATGCTGCAAAAATAATGAACATCCATGCAGGACATATTTTCGAGTCGATGCTTATTACGGGAGAGATAAAACCAAAAACGCCTTGAGAGATAAATTTCAATAATTTTATTGGAAAAATTTATCCTAATTCAATCGTCAACTGAAATTTTCTTCTGATTTGCAACCAGATGGTTAACATTTATGCAATATGCTCTGCGAAAAATCACCAAAAGATTCATTTTCCCGGTATAAAACGAAATCTAGTTCAGCTAGGTGTAAAAAAAACGTCTGTATGCAATTGTGAAAAATTTCACATGGAAAAAATCAATCTTCTAGACTGAGATCAGAGTGACAAAGGCAACTAAGCTCCCGAGGCAACCTCGTACGCGGTTACTTCCTAAATAGACTGCGAATGGTATTTCTTACCCAAATTCCCTGCATTGATTCGCGAATCAGTGACCGTGACTCTATTAAAGTTACAATAGCGGCATTAGCTTAGTTTCTTTGTGAAAAAGTATGAATTCAGGAAAACATGTCGGCAATTCCGAGGATGTCGGTCCGAGTCAATTATTCGTTTGATGAAACCCAAGCAAGATTGAACTGAATTGCGATGCACCTTCATCCTCTTTGTGAATTCTCTTTTCTACTTACCTACTAGAGCCCCGCAAGGCTTATAACTCCCCACCACCCCTTAAAACCTTCTTCGAAGGCGAACCCTATTTGAGCCGAACCTTTTATCAACCTACTTACCTGCCGGCCCCCCAAGCACGCCTCCCACTTACCCCCACCCAAGAACACACCCCCTGGAGAGCAATCTTATTCACCCCCTCCCCCGTGAAATCGTCGACGAGACCCCCTCCCCTTTCCCCTGGCCTTTGCACCTGAACATCAATTTCATCCCTCACTTGTTCCATTCTTCGCCCTCGTCCAATGGCGTGCGCTCCGCCCCCCCCCCCTGATTCCGCCATCAACACGGGAATTCTACCGTATGAATTTGGGTCTTGTGATGGCTCCCGCAGAATCTGAGGGACTTTTCAAAACAACACGAGCGCCATGTGTCGTGTGGTACTGGATTCTTTGCCACATCTTACCCTATTCACGGCCTTCAAAGAAGGGGAAGGTAAGAAAGGGGGGGGCACGAGGGAAGGTGAGGACTCTAGGCCGAGAGCCGGGCGAGGAAATGATTTACTTAAGACTAATGAGTGGGTAAAAAGTAATGAAGTTTACACCCGACATAAAGGGAACTAACAGGAGCCGAGGATGCGATGAAGGCAAAGACTCCGCAGCTTCCACTATTGACTTCAGATTCTGATGGTTTTTCTTCGTTTATGCTGCCGAAAAGCATACTAGGCACTTTATTCTCTTTCATCTGTTTTAAACACACTAAAAAACTTGTAATGTAGCATTTGTAAAAAATAACCACGCCAGAAAAACACAGGGAGAGCATAGGGAACCTGAGAAATCTAGTGATCATAGCTTATGTGTAACTATGGAATGGTTACTTAAGATCAAATGCAGTGAAATAGAAGTAAATGACAATGAGGTATCAACAACACAATAATGGAAAATCAATAGCAAAAATTATTGATACTAAAAGCTAAACATATAAATGTACATATATAAACAGAATTCACCGTCACCATTACAATGTTTACCTTGAGGTGAGAACAAAATAGGAACTTCCGCGCTCTGTTGCATTTACGTATCTGGATAAAGCTCTTAAAGAAGTTTAATTGCTTAACTGCTCTAGAATCTCAAACAAATCATATTCCAGTTTAAATGAATGTAATAAGTTTAAGTGACAGAAAACCACTGTTATAAGTTATTTATCTTAATGCTATATGCGCTGGTTATTTATTTTCCTTATTTGCATCTTGCATCACTGGGTAGTTTATTAAAGATTTTGCATCGGAATTTGCTCCATTTCTTGGAAAAATATTTAATAAATTCTTATTGGAAGGGAGTGCCACGAAGTATAGAAATACCCCGCGTCACACCCATTTACAAAATTGAAGAGAAAGAGAATCACCTAATCCTCTTCCATCCGATATCTTAAAATTCCCTTTCTTTCAAAATTATTGACCATGCTAAAGTGAATAGTTTTATACACATCCTCGATAATATTAGTTTTTTTCACAAACACCCATGAACATGGGTTCCGATGAAGAGCATATTGTGAAACACAACTTGGGTTAATAACCCACGACATTCCGATAACGGGAGAAGAGAGAAGACATGGAGAAACTGAGCTCATACTTTCAAATAGTTTAGAGAAAGGCACGTGAGAGGGGTCGTAAAAGTCAATGTGCTTCCTCTCGCGGTATTGCTGACGCTGGTGGTGATGGTGACGCATTGAGTTTATGTATGCGTGTGTCGGAAGCTTCAGAATTTTACAAAACAAATAAAGAGAGCTCCTTGCATTCTTTGGATGTCTAAATGGCCGCGTTATTTAGGAATATTTTTGGTATTTCTGGTTCGAGTTGATAGTTACTCGGTGGAGTAATACTTGAACTGTTGTACTTTAGCAAATAACAAATCCGTTGCTTGCGTGCAGTTTCCACTAATGTTTCGTTATTCGTAAAAAAATATTTTATTTTTATTTTCTAGCGATGGCTGTAATGCACATATTTCAAAATTAAACTTTCTAATCATCTTAAAATACCTTTACGTTACGTTACCAAAGCATTCGCGGAATTTTTCCCCGTTACTGCGGGAGATGGATCGAGTTTTAGACACGGGCGTCGGAGTTGACTTTTTTGGGTGTTGAGAGCACCGCCACTTGGGAAAGAACTGACGAATCAGGAAGAATGGTGTTCCCTTGAAGTTCGGCCGAATAGTTCACTTGAAAATCCTACTTTCTGAGAGCGACTAGAGAGAGAGAGTCTGCTTTTGGAGACGAAGAGTGATGCATGGCAATCATATAATTTTTTGGAAGCTTAAAACGTCTTTTTTTAGCGGATGCCACTGGTGACCTAACTATCAAAGGGGAAGGCGTTAGAAGGGGTGGGGTTGGAAAGGTGCTGGCGTGTCTCGCAGAGCTCACCTCATTCCGATAAGCGTGCCGCACGCTCCCCCCTCCCCCCAACCCCTTACGAGCGACGGTGAGCAGGAGGCACCCCGGTAGGGAGAGGAGAGAAGGGGGTTGTGCCCGTGGGGCGCACCCGACTCGCGGGGGTCCCTTGGGGGAGCAGAGTGCACTTGCAGGGAAATTGGAGTGGGGGGGAGACGGGGCACCCCCGCACGTCGCGCGCGCATACCGTAATTAGAGTGACGGCGGCTTGCGGCTCAAAATTGGAAAAGCACGTCCTCCATTCATCTCTCCCGCCCCTGTGGTGGGACATTATGATGGCCTCACACCCGCCCCCTCGACTTGGAAATGAGACGGCAGGTGAACATCGACGAGGCGGGCCTTCAGGAGTTCACACGCGCAGACTCCAGAAAGACAACACCCGAAATAGGAAAACACTGAAAGGATCGGAAATAGTATTGAGGTCATACACTCGAAATGATGGATGGAAATTGGGTTTAGGAACAGCAAGCACTTCAGTATTTAAGCTTTAAATTGAGAATTATTTAAAAAGAAGGACCTGTTTACTGCAGCTAGAAAACTACATTAAGAATATTAAACATACGTTTTATTAAGGCTAATACTGCGGAACATGATGACGAGGAGAGGCATGAATGCAATTTTTAATAATATTCCTTTTCAAGATAGTCCAAGGAAAAGCCACTAAGCGAAACATACTCTCTAAAACATCATAGAAAAAATTATAAATTAATTGACTGGAAAACTAAATACTTGTTAAACTAAAATTGAATGTATACGCTGCTGGAAATTCCAAGGATTCGAAAGTACTTAACTTCAGTTCAAAACTTAGGCTTTTGACAGCAAGGAAATATGGCGAGGCTCCTATTCCAGGTCCCTTAAAGCACTGAGGACGTAGTTAGGTTACATTGCTGCATAACCAGCATTCTGTGGTACAATGGAGGCCATTGAACAGCTCATATAAATATTATCACTAGATCAAACAGAAATGTTTAGAGTTAAATCTCAACAAAGTGAACTCATGAAAATTTCAAGGGAAGGCATGGGATATCACCTATAAAATGCACTTAATGCTCTTAATGACCGCTTTGAAACATTCTAAGTACTTCTGAGTTAATCCTAGCACTAACTATTCAAGATAAATAAAAGTTCGAAGAGCGTTTAGATCCACCATAGGAAAAAAGACATCATCACGAGAGTTAAAAAATCAATGCACCCAAAGGTAGTAATAATAAAAAGAGGTGTTATTTCCTATCACATGTGCCAAATTTAGTTAGCGCGAAAATATTAGAGAGAATTTGTGGAAAACATTGGTTAAAAATACATTTAAGTCCTAATAAATTCATCTAGATTTTTTACATATTGGAAAAAATGAAGTAAATATGGTATGATTGGATCAACTAAAAAAGGGAGTCGTATATTGGATAAAGAGTTGAAAACTAATGCTTTTTGGATAGATATAGGAAATTTGAGTTTATTTTTGACAGCAAAAAGTCAATTATAAGCAACTGATATAAAGAAAATGCTTTTTTCAAGATTTTTTAATAAAATATGGTAAAGAAACCCGGTCTCATAAATTTCAATAACCGTCCTTTCACGATCACGATAAAACCACGGCCACAACAGCACTAAGCATTCAAAAAAAAGTAATGGAGAAATTCAACCAGCAATTACCTTTCAACAACACTTCAAATATGCACGCAATAGCAAACTCCCAACTACTCCCATAAACATCGTTCCCACCTTGATCACTAACGGATCACTATTTCTTGGAGACTCAAAGTATACGCAAGCTCATGTGTTTCGACTAATTGAACGTAAGTACGGTGATCATTAATTATTAATCTCTATGTGGTTTTGCAATACAAATGTACCACCCTGGTGTAATCCTCGGTGACGTCTGGGGGCATGGTAGCACATTTTGTTGAAAGTTGAATTACGAAACTAATACAGATATATTATTAAGTGTTTTATGTTATGCATTTACGAATAGATATCTTATAAGAGCTAATAGTGGTTTTAGGAGTTTTAGAGACTGGTAGATAATTTCAATCAATCACTCCTCTATTTAAGGAGCGGCTGGCTTTATTTGTTTATTTGTCGTCTTAATTTAATTTTTAGAAAGTAATAATTTTTCCACACAAAATTTGGTGAATCTAGCCTCTTCATCTCCTCCCAATCTGGATATTTTGTACATCATTTGCATTATGACCACGGACCTACTGGTTGGCACCCCTGCCTATTGGCCAAGCGTCTCGAGTTCGATTCCATCAACGGACGTGGATGCTGTGTAACGTGGTGAGTTCGTAACTGGTTGTGAGAGGAACCATCGTGGTAGCACGGATGCCAAGTGACTTGAAAAAGAGGATTACACGGAGATATAAGCAAGGGAAATCAATAATGTGATATGTCTCAGATAATATCCTTTATTTTGTTGAAGTTAATGAAGTCATCTTTCCAAACAAGACTCTATCTGATAATATAATGAAAATAATGCATTGAAAATTTCGTTGTCATAATCACTCCGATTTTTGACTTGTCTTTCTCACTTAGAGCGTAAGATGACACAATCTATTCATCCTCCCTCGTGAACCCGTTACCCTGCTTGAGGGAAATTTATTTTCCCAATTTTTTTATGATGAAGTCATATTAAAAAGGCAATCGATTGTAACTAAAACTTTTCCTGAAATTGGTTTGGCGGAAAATAAAATGTTATTCGTACGTTTCGAAATGAAAATATTTAAATTCATTTCTTTATTTACACATTTGTTAATATTTTAGACCGAAAAAAGTGGTCCACGTTTGTTTGATCTTTCTGCTTTTCGGCGAAACTACAGCTATGTACACGCCGCGTAAGAGAGGAGGGAGTGGCCGAAGGTATATCAAACATTTAATCTCTACTCAACAGAAAAGAGATCTGGAAAGAATTCAGACCAAGAAATCTGGACCCCAGGATCACACCTTTAGTGAAAGAGTGACTTGTAACAAATCGCGTCATCTCGCCCTGACCTCGTCCGAACGGACCCTTAAACACCCTCTGCGCCTGCGCCTCTGCAGTCACTTTCATTGTTTCACCCCCGGATGATCAATTTTCATGATTCTTTTAAAATAAACCCAAGTCGTGGTATAGTAGTTATCAAATGAGGGATGGTTTTTTCATAATTTTAATTGTCCCAATATTAAATGAGCCAACACGCGTGGGAATTTGCTATGCGTAATTGTAACAATAAAATTTTTACGGGATTTCTTCGAGAAAGGTGGAGAGAAGGGTACTCCTCTCATGGTTAAAATTTTCAATAAACTCAAACGATTTAGGTATATATTTCCGTAATATCTAAAGGCACACTTCACAAAAGCGGGGAAAATAGAAATTAATTACTTATATTTAAATTTTAATAATTTTCTGATAACCTCCTTTCCATAATTCACTTTTACCGCGTTATATATTGAGCATTTTACTGGCCGAGGCTTGGGAGGAAAATTTCTGGGGTCGCGATCGAAGACGACTGGAAAATGCGCCAACCTGCTGATCATATTAAATGGGGAACATTCACAAAGTCTTCTCAACGTTGAACGCTGTGAATGATTAAAGAAGTCCTTGGAGTTGCTCCCTGGAGATGGGAAGTACCCAGAAAGGAAAACATCCCGGACCAGAAGGAGGCTGAAGTACAAGCACACTACCCGGAAGGGGGAACAATGGAGGGGGGTGGTAGGGGGTGGTGCTGCCTAAGGATGTGTAGCAGATCCTTTAAAGACCTCTTTGATTGCACGACCTAAGATTCAGTGAAGGATATAAGAGTAATTACCACGACGTAGAGAGATATTGTGTCGGAAGCATGCTGGGTAAAAAGAAGTTACCTTTTTCTCCCATACTTTTTGAAAATATGCGCTTCTCATCAAGAGAAGGATACGATAAATAGACATGCGGAATCAACTAATGAGCACAGGGAAAACGTCAATGTGCAATAGCCGATCATTCTCAAATCAAAAGGAAATGTCGGAACAATCATTGACACAAAACATTCCAAGTACATTACAAATATTAAGTTTCCAACCGTGAGCCTAACGATTGAAAAAAATACATGCATTTATTTTTTCTAAAGTATCCTATGCCCAACTAATTCCACTTATTCTCTTATCTGTTCATTTACAGGATTTTGAAAACCTATGTTTAGACTACAGTTATACCAACACCGTTGTTACTCGTTTCTGCAGGAAGAAAAATAGCTTTCTTTTGTTTCTTCATGTTAATCGAACGTTTTTCACTCTTTTGACCATAGTACTGCACAAAAAATCATTACATATACCTATGTAGATATATTTAGAAACCTCCACTGTGAGCTTATCAGGGCATTAAACTTTTAAAAAAGCTTCCATCTAAGACATTTTTAATGTATATTTAAAAATGGATTTCGAATACTAAACAACAAAATACAGGGAAAAAATTATTGAATATAATTTGGGATAGTAAAAAAAATCAAAAATTAGAGGGAAAGACGGAATAAAATATTAGGGCACTGGGGTTATGTAAGCAAAGAGAAACAATGCGAGCATGAAGATGATAATGATCCCATGTACAGGAACGTATTTCGGGTAAATGAAACATAACTCAGGATCAAAAGCCAACTGCTATCGTGAGAATAGGCAATTAGTACAACACCTGTCAACATTCCCCAAACACACAATGTAGCGCGAAATACGACCGTATTGATTTCAGTCTGTCGGCGGGTATGCTCACGCAATATTGCTTCAGATATTCGCTTTCTCTCATCTTTGAATTGAAGTGCAATGAAGCGCTTGTTATAACCGTTTGATTATTATCACTAACAATATAAGCGGTAAGTTTACTTACTCCGTTTAGAATTAAGTAGTTCAGACACGGTTTTTTTTAATTACCTACTGGTAAATCAAATTTAGTCGTGTTCAAGGTATATTCTGAGTCGTCACATCGTCAAAAATATTGCAGAAAAATCGTATTCCTTTACCTGCAACTTTTAAATAATTCTTATTCAACAATTGCGTAACTACGTTAATATTTCACTACCACGGCTGAGGCACTTAATCCATCTCATCTGCAAATAAAGGAGAAATCAATCATTCATTTACAGTAGTTCAATCGTGGTCATTTTCAGAAGACATTATTAGCCCAAAAGATATTTAAAAAGTAATTTAACTGCCTAGCATTGTTTTATGCCGTAAAACTTTAAAAAAACACTGAAAGGAGATTTTGCAATTTTCCTTTTAAATAATATTTATTTAAACCATTTTCGATGCTTCTATTTAATTATCAAGTCCTGAAGTAGCAATTATTCACAGTAGACTGAGCGCCCATTATTAGATCATTACCAATAAACCAGGTGACGCTTTTTGCTTTGGGTACACGGAACAACGAATTTGTCCGAAGAATAAAAATAATATGAAAATTCCACACTGGAAATTCCGTGCTTAACCGGAGCTTTTCCCGCGCTGTATTTTTGATATTTTAGTACATGCACTTAATCAAATATTGATACGTTAACACTTTTAAAATGAAAAAAAAAATAATTCAAACAAGCTTTAACACATTTCTACTGAGAAATCACCGCAAACTTATTACCCTAAGCCAAATGTTCTTCCAGATGAAAATGAGAATTTATCCCCCAATGCATAACCTAATTTCACTTAAATTTATATGGCTGGTAAGAGGTTGACCATTTTTCAGTTAATTTTTCATTTACACCTAGAAGAAGACATTTCTCAGCTTCTTAATAAAAGTTAAAACATTTATAAAAATCGTAAAATTTGGGAAATGTTGTGTGCTTGTTAAAAGTGGGCATGGAATTGCAGAGAGTCAACATTTGTTCGCAAGAAAAAGCTTAAGCAAAGATAAGGTTCTTAGGCGGGGGGCGAAAGGGGGAGGGAAGGGGAGGGGTAGAATTCACCCTGGCACATGTGGGCACGATGGGGATGCTCTCCTTCTCCCTCCCCTCCTGAGACACATACATCCTCGACGGACGATGAGAACGAACCAATGCAGAGAAGGCTCCGGAAAGGAGGAGTGGCGGACGAGGCGCTCAAAGGGAGCCCTTCTCCCTCGCCCGTTTACATCTCCAGCACACTCCCTCTCCAAACAAGAGTGCTATCCTCCTCTCGAGGGAGGGTGCACGGCGGGAGACCCACATCATCACATACGTATGCGCTGCTAGACGCCTCACTCACTATGAGGGTGAAGGAGAGCGCGCCGGAAAGAGGTCTCTCTCCCGGTCTCTCTCTCTGCAGCTGGCACGTGCATGCATGTTAATACAACGACGGGAGGCACGCTCCATTTCACCGTTAATTGTACTCCCACGCCTTCAGCGCCAACGGGGGGGGGGGGGGGGG
>LYUA01003608.1:20804-31441 GCA_002093875.1 Calopteryx splendens
CTTGGAACTAAACAGCGATTATAAAACTGATTTTGACTTTAATTGGAGGTGACAGTTAAGCCTTTAGTGTAACTAGATGTGATAAAACCGGGTTTAATTGCTTCCCATGCTAATGGTTAACTCTGTCCATTTTGATTTCATTCTTGAAAACATTTCTCAGAGATAACTACTGAAAGAAACTTATTTTTGGTCTTTTCGATTTCAGAGAAAATACGCTGCGTTGGAAACAGTTTCGAATCCTTATTACTGAAAATGCTAAGTATTTTTTTCATATTTTAATATACCTCTTTTGGCAAAAGTATATTTCCATCATACATTAATTTGGAAACTGAAAACTTACATTAGGCCACAATAATTTTTAATTTTGATGAAAAACCGTTTCTTCGTTTTCTGGCTTATTTAAATACATAGCTTTCAGTTTATTAAATTTGACTTTAAAATTTGTGTATTAAAAAATTATAACTGAATAAATACCTGAACGAATAATTTTTAGTTCCAGGTATCACAGTGAAAGTTTACTCTTGACAAATAATTACTGTTAATAGTTAAGTTTTAATTGGAATTACACGACAAAAGCTTAATTGGTTTATGGCTATTAACATTCTTGGGCATAAATACTTTAGAGTAAAAGGACGCTTAGATGAGAATTAGAGCACCCATAGCGATGAGAGGTACTTCGTTTCTGATTAATACCGTTTCGAATTTTTGGACGGGCGTGAATATTTAAAATAGTGTTTCCTTCATTAATTGAGTGCTCAATATCTTTATTAATTTTAATTGGAACACAATATGTCACTATACGTTGTCTGTAGTAAAAGTATTGATGTGCCTATGACATATTTCCAAAGCAAAATGCAAGCGCATTCGTTAGCATTGTTAGGTTAGATCATGAAGTAATTTTTTAAAGTCTGCCATGATTTACGGGCTCAGTTAATAATTTGACTAAAGATAAAACCGGGAATGACAAAGTGCCAGTCCCATTATGAAATTATTTTCTACCAATTAAAAAAAATAATTGGATTTATGAATGCAAATAATACCTGCAAAAAGATGACTCCTTTTTAATTAGGCTTAAATTTATGTGGCAATGAAGTGCCATGCTAAATATAACCGATTTATTTCAGTTAATAATCCTTTTTCCAAAATAATTCATTTTCTGGGATTCCCATACAATTTAAAGATAAAAGGAGTTTAAGTGTTTAAATTCAGTATGGGGTAGCGATTAATAAATTAATAAAACGTATTACAGTACTTATCTTCAAGCATATTATTGGTATCGCTTCCCGTTTCCTGAGTACTTCACCAAAGGGCATGTCTATGCAGATATTACTAGGTGATACTCCTTCAAATAAATAGTACTTCATGATATTATAAAATTTACAACAAATATATTCAGAAAACATTTTTCTAAGTTTAACTGTGCATTTGGAGTACCTTTTTATGCTGGTTAAAAAGTCCTTGTTTATAATGATGAAATTTACCACTGCGGAAAAATTCTTTGTCTCTCTCTAGTAAAAATCTCAATTAGTCATGGGGTAGCGGTTTGTGTACTATTTTTAATTGAGTAGTAAAGGATCATTTTCACTCGAAAAGTGATGTATTTTCTGATTTTTAAAATTATTTTATCGGTTTCAATATTTTATAATTTGGTGGCCGTTCTAGGAATTTTGAAAATGGTAAAACAATTATTACAAAAGTACAATGTCTGTATCATGGCCGTCACTTGATTACTGCTATAGATCGAACATTTCATGTGAGCGAGAATAAATGGCAGGTCTGAATTAGGATAAAGAAGGTAGAATAGTACCCAAGGATCCGGAATTTGCCAACTATGAATGAAATTCGACCGGGGTTATGAAGTTTGATGCCTGTAGGTCAAACGGTTCGACGCTCTAAAGGGGCCTGAACACCATTTGAAAAATCTGTCACTTTGGTAAATGTCACTGCCCTTGCCATTGGATTGAAGTTCAGGGAAGTAGGTGGCTCGCTATGAAAGGAGTGGAACTCGTTAAAGCTAACGCCTAACTTGAAGCGACTGCACAGAATAATAACCATGCCGAGTTTCGAAGCCCTGACCTCCGGTGCAATCAGTTGGCATTCCATGTTACCCGGGCTGAAAGGCGTTTTGAGAGTGCCCGTATAAGGTCTACCGTGGTCGCTGGACTGGCCGCAGAACATGAAAGGCGCCGCTTTTTAAAGCCAAGTGGAGACACGCGAAGGTTCCCAGCCTGCTCATAGCTCCTCACGCATCCACACTGCTTTGCCTCGTGTTCCACGCCCTGTTGGCGGTGCGAATGTGGAAAATTCGAGAAGAGTCGAAGTGGAGCACTTAAAATATTTTTAGAGAAATGAAGTTAACGCTTGACTAAAAACTGGGAGGTATACGATTGACACATACAAGTATGAAGTAAAAATTCGTTACATCATCAAAAGAGTTTTTGTTTGCTCAGCCTTATAAACTTTCCCTTATGCCTATTGCCGTTGAGTCTTGGCTCACAAATTTGAGTCCGCTTAAAAAATTACGCACTGTGTAATCTGTGACAGCTTTTAGTCCGCACTATGACTCAGATTACCCAAATTACACATTTTACGCAGCACCCCAAAATGTAAATTTTCCTTCACGAGATAAATTTTCTGCAGGAAGTAAAAAAATGGATGACTTTTGTAAACCTGAAAAGCTGTCCGAACCACCCCTCGTTTGTTAAAAGTTGAGTACGGAAAAAATCCGCGTAAGGAATGGCCAATATTATTCTTCCGGCCGCCTGAGCCATGTTCTATCGGCCGTAAAATTCTGCTATATATGGATTTTGCTATAATGATCCTGAGCTTCAGGGTGTTCTAACTGGCACTGATGCCTATTAGTTTTTTCACACATATAATTAATAACTTCACTAATCAGAAAAACTGACAATTTCTCTCATTTGACGTGTGAATTTGATTTGATTTGCAATACAGTAATAGATAAATGGGTTTTCAATTTGCAAGAGCCTGCGATAGGATCAGTTCTTCCTGTGACGCCATACTCTTTGTTCAGGTACGAGACGTATTAAAAAAGGAAAGTATAATTTTTGCATAACAAAACTTCGCACATGATTTATTTTATTTACAAGAAAGAGCATACTTAAATATACCTTTGGTATAATTATTAACGCCATTGTTGAGGAAGCTGTCGTGATTGGAGACCAGTTTGTTTTCCCTTCTTCATAGAACGGTACCATTAATAATGGCATATACTCCCTCTTCAATGGACTCTCTTGAAATATCAGGAAATTCATCACGCAGTAAGGATATTGTGAAATGCTCAAGAACTTGCCTTTTAATTCTTTTGACCGAGACTTGATTTACACTAGAAGGCCACCCACTCCTTCATTCATCGTGCATATTCGTTCGGCCTTCGTTGAACTGTCTTGCCAATCTCCCAACCATTTAACCACTCCTTGCAGTGCCACCTCAAATCCTAACGGTCTTCTAGGGAATTTCACTGGATTTAAGCTTTATTGCATTCAAACATCGGAATAACAGACCGTGCTTCACAGTTGGTGGGAACTTAAAAATCCAACAAAATCTAAACAGGTACGCCAATTAACTCAATAATTGCGAAAATTTTATCGAAAAATAATTTGCGCTTTCATGAAAAAAATATTCCAACAAATTTGCCTCGTGTGCAACTTGTACAAATTTATGCAAAAGCGGTACTTACGAATTGAACGCGCCCCACAGTAAATAATTATTTTAGCCTAGTAACTATTTCTTTGCTAACACATTTTTACTTTGTCAATCGGTGATTTATTTATTTTTATAAGAAAAGAATTTGAACCTAGAAAAGGGTTGCATTAAGGAAATTGTAATTCTTCTCCGAAAAATAACAATCGGGGATAGCTGTAATAACCCAGTTCTGGCAGAAAACGTCAAAAAATTATCACGGAACTCGCGGAAAGGTTATAAAATATTTTCTTGGACTAAAACCCTAATTTGCTTTGTAAAAAATCAAAACTCAACGATTTAAAGGATGGAAAAGGAAATATTTGTCGGAATGATTGTGTAGTACTCTTTGTTATAATTCTCAAAATACGGTTAAAGCCCCTTACCAAAATAGTTCGATATTTCGAAAGTAAATTACATAACGAACGGAATACGAAAAATATAATAAAAGAAAACTCGTGACGAGCTGGTTTCGTTTTAAGTGAAAATACCAAAAACCATTTACCAAATGTAGAAATGATGTCAAAATTAAAAAAAAACAATGAGAAGTGTCAATGGAAAAATGTGTACTTTATTGAATGAAGCTAAAACGTATTTTAAATAGACAAATCTGGGAACATGAAAAGTGATTTATTTGATTTGAAATGAACTATGGCATTAAATTAATTATCAGTGAAGTCGGTAAAAAATACACCTAGCGTGCATTTCATGCAATAAACGGTGCATGTTGTAAAAATATAGCTAAATAAAATAATTAATACCACTCCAAATCACCCTAATCTTCGGAATTTATGCTGTGTATTTTGACTAGTTCACAAGCTCAAAATGTGTTCTTGGCCATAAGAAGAGCATGTAATTGTGAAGTCGAGCAGGTAACACAGCAAAGTGCCAAAGTTTCATAATTTATTAAAACTCTAATTGTATTGGAATGGAACAAACTCATAAACAATATTAGATGCGTTATCTATCAGCTGTACTTTCTGCAAGATAAAGTACTGTAGCGTTATAAGAATGCTGTATTGTGAAATGTTTGATAGTCTGTGAGGTCATGGAGTCACCGTCTGGGAATTTACTGCAATCACCAACTAACTAAGGATCCGATTTAACTAGTTAAGGGAATTTCAGATATAAAACTACAGTGACAATGAAGACCTTATAAGTTTTGGAAATAAATGCTGTTTTTATTACCTCAGCTTTCTATTGATAAGTTATTCCATTACGTTTTGAGCGGCGGTAATATTTTTAGTGATTACTATCAAGTCTAGTAAATTGGGCAATGAAAACATTAAAGAGACCAATCCGGATTGGAGAGGTAAACGGACTACCAGAGGTATCGGAAATGTTAAAAACTTAATGCCAGAAGCGTGGGAAAATATTAAATCCCAGTGTTTTTTTTACGAACAATGGACCAAGACAATTAAATGCACATTTTCCCAAAATTTTCTAAAAGTTTTACTAAAAACTTTGATTTTAAAGCAAACAACTATTCAGTTTAACGGGGCATCCACTGACAAGCCGCTGTTTTGCTTAACGTCTCGTTAATGGTTTATAAAATTGAGTCATGCAGATATACAAGTATCTAAACCTAAGTATGTACTTGCTTATATCAGTGAGATTGTTAGTAAAATGCGAAATGGGGAAAAAAGTAACAAAATTTGAAAAATGCTGATGGTACGTATTGCGTTAATGTAGATTTCCACTGTGGTAAAAAATGAATGCTTTGAAAATTTCAGTAATTTTGTACAATAAAGACGAAAATAGTGATTTTTGATGAACGGGGATTCCAATTATTTGACAATCGTCTTTCATATTTTTTGACGGTTATTGGGGGAAGAGGAGTGAGCCCCCGCACCTTCTGGGGTCCCGTGGAGTCCGTTGATGGCTCAAAATTTGAAATGTGAAGAGAGTATTTTCATCTCAAATTAATTCAAACGTGAAGCACACTTTTAGGAGACCCACCTAGAAAATGTCTATTTATCTTTCTTTCCATGGCGAATTGATCCTAGAATATAACCCCATCCGCCCAGTCTTTTCATTTCCCGATCATCACCCTCATTCCTCTCTCTCTCTCTTGCTTCACCACGCCTCTCCCAGAAGCCCCACTTTATCTCCCTTTCATTTTCCAGCTCCATCTCGCTGGCCTTATACCGTAAGCCAAGCTCCTTCCTCCGCATTGTCCCCCTTTTTCTATTTAAGTTTATTACACTATTCCGCTCACAAGCCCTGCTTCCCCATATTTCATTTTGTTACACATAAGGTGGACCGTGAGTTTATCACCAGTCTTACTCTTTTTGACACCTTATACCCATTGCGGTTTCCTTGTTGGGTACACGTACGGATTGAGGCGCGGGAAAAGTTATGTATTCTCACATGAAGCAATGAATCGGAATACTCCATGGGCTCATTCGAGATCGAGCTAATGAATAAAATATCTCGCAGAGAATGGGATTCTTCAGTAATGTTTTACATTTTTCCTGAATTTTCTTTCTCATTCTCTTCCCTAACTTTTAGAAATATCATTCTCCATTTCTCCATTTTAAGTAACTTTAAGGCTGCCTAATGCCATTTTTAAAATGATTTTTACCATTTTGATTGTTTTTTAAATAACTTATATCCCTAATGATATTTACTTTCCATCATAATGAAATGAACGTGCATCTGATATTTTACAGTAGAATTTTTCTTGAATCGTTCGCCTTTGTTGGTACTGTCTACGTGAATTTATAGCGATAGATAATTATGCATCGTTATTTAATAAATATTAGAGTAACATGCATGCATCACGAAATAACATCATTATTAATGCTGTGACACAACCCTTAAATGTTAATGAGGACATTTTATATTGGATCTAATGAGCTATATGAAGAGGTTTTAAACTGTTACTCATCAAATAAACTGTTGGGTTTTAGAGCCTGGACATGCCAAAAAAGACCGGTTTGTTAAATACCCATGTAAGACTATACTATTATTTTTGCAACCAAGAGCTATTTTTTCGCAACTTCTAAAATGTGTCACCCACAATTTATTATTATAATCCTAATCCTCCTGGCAACCGTCCTTGTTGTCTCTCATTTGTATGCAACTCCCTCCTAAAATATGTTCGACTATTGTATTAACAACCTGAACATTTTTATGCGGGACTTTTAATCAAATAATAGTCCTATGGAAAATGTAAGTAAAACTTTTCTCCTCATTAATAGTGATAAAATTAATCCGTTGTTATTTTATAATTTTTTCGGCCTCATGATTCATGTGTCATGCAGTTGAAAACAATAAAAATGTTTTCGTTAGTTTCGGTAAAATTCTGAATCGGTGAAATTACGTCACAGTAATGGGACATATATATTTTTTTATTTAAAACTAGAAGAACCATTTCAGAGCGATGGCATAACGTTACTTATCTTATACACGTAACCGAAATGGGATCTACGAACGTAGGAGACGTTAGTGAAACGAGAGAATAACGGGGTTTAAAAAAAATAGAGTGGATTGTCTATATAGACAATGATATGTGACAGAAGAAAGGGAAGAAATATCCCGTAGTGGCTCTGTTTGGGATCATCCGTATTTAAGGGGCGGTGGAATATAGCTGGTGGACGGACAAGCAATTGTTTTTACTTTAGAGGGGTAGAATGTGTGACCTAAAGGTGAAAGTGAAAAAAAGTTATTATAATGGTTCATTTATAAGGGCAGTACATTACTTTCGAACGCTGGTCGGAATGTTCTCTTTTCACTTGAGCATAAACTCTCCATAATTCATGATTAATATATCTGAGGAAACTACATTTCCCGGGTGTGCCAGTCATTTTACCTCTTGTCAAAAATACACAGAAGAGTTTCCTAGGATACCATAAATAGTTATTCCCCCAAGAACGCATCTCCGCATACGTACATTTCCATTTACAACCTCTTGTCACACAGCTTCCTTTCTTTATATGCGACTCCTATGACTTCCTGGAAATTCTTAATAACACCATAATTCCCCCAAAAAAAACGTCATCATGGCCGCGTTAGACATTACCTCGCTTTATGCATCTATTTCACATGAGGCAGGTGTACACGCATTTTCGCACTTCCTATCCCATCCCACTTCCCTGCATAAACCATCGAACACCTTCAGCACGAAACTAGCTGAACTCATCATTACATGCAACGCCTTCTCCTTCAATAACAACTTCTGCCTCCAGATCAAAGAGACGGGAATGGAAATGAGAAGGTCTTCCTCCTATGCTAACCTTTTCATGGGGAAGCTCGTAGAGGAGTTCCCTGCCACCCGAAGTCTTCAACCTGAGGTGTGGGTAAGGTTCATTGATGATATCTTTACCATCTGGACTGATGGCGAGGAATCTCTAACGAGTTTTCTCACCACCCTCCGTGCCTTTTTCTCCACCCGCTTCACCTCTAATAATTTTTCATAGCAGATGATCTTCCTTGAGTGACATGATCTTAAAAGACAGCAATCCCATTAAAACCTCCATCCATGTAAAACCATCAAAAAGTCTCCTCAACTTACACTTCAACAGTTGTCATCCCACATACTCAAAAAATCTCATACCACACTCACTCTCAATTCGAGGCCATCGCATATGGAAAATAAGTATATAAAAATAATTACTGCTTTAGCACATCAAACAATATTACATTTTACAGAATTATTACAGCCTTTAATTGCGTAGAAGTTTATCTTATGATCATTAATCCATGTTTCTGTTAGCATAATAACAGTAGGTTTACTTGAGTGTTCTTAGATGAGACAAAAATTTATCAAAATTGTTAAAAGCAATAATCATGTTGGCCTTTCACAATATCACGCCTGACTCTACTCAATTGATATCAAAATTGCTTCTCAAGCTTCGAAAGTGTTGTTGGATAATTCTTATTTTCTAATTAATTAGTTTTGTACCTTTCCGGAGCATCGATTTCCCTGTTAATAAAGAACGAAGTAATGTTAAATACATTTTATAAAATTATTAGACCAAATTTTGTAAGTAAAGTGCATGCATATCAAAATGTAAGGGTATATCAATGCCTTAAGATCTTACAAAAACTTAGAAAAACTTAGAAAACTATAAACTCTATAAAACTTAAAATTTCCAATTAAATATAATGAAAATATAAAAATTCCGCTCATAATATATAGCTGTCGAAAGTAGGTCGGTGAAAAATTTATGGTACCTACTTTGATGAGATCCAATCTTCCAAAATTTATTGAAACAAAAAAGGGTTATTTTTTTTTGGAATATGGAAAAAATGGCTAATATTTTTTAGCAATATCTGCTGTTTTAGTAGTACTTGAAATACTTATGTACGAGTTATAAGAGTGTCCAGCGATAATGTTATTGGTGCGGAGCACAACATACGCCGACCGAAAAGATCAATTATAAAATTCTTTCGAATCTTACGCCATACGTAAGTGCATCTTTTTTGTTATGTTCCTTAAATCAGAATATTATAAAAAAACCATTTATGAACGATATGGGGATAATAATTAATCCATTATCGATTAAATATGTCGACTTTCTAGAACGAGCGATAAGGCGATCCACCTCGATTTAGTCAGAACATTTCACGACTCCTTGAAAAACTAAACTTACTCTGGAAGATGGATAGCTGAAATGGAAAAACAATCATGGGTGCCGTTCCGCCTCAATGCTCGTTTTCGACACTGAACTCTGGAAAGTGGGCCCTCGCACGGAGTATTTTTTTCCGTAACAGCGCTTCCATTGACGCTATAGTACCCATCGCATGCGTGCAAAGTGAATTAATTAGTGCACATTAGAGAAGATTCACGAATGGATCCAAAGCCTTTTGGAAAATTTCGCGTAAAGTGGACTGGTTTGAGGGGAAAAACTGATCAGAAAAATTGAAGAAATGGTCATATGCTCGTGAGCAATCAGCATTAGTATTTGAGCGAGCTCGGCATGCGCTGCAGTTCCATTCGACCCGCTCCCCGCCCGAACTCTCCGCAACCCGCACCTCAAGCTACCGCACCGGATCGCGGAGCTCGGGGTGGGTCTCCTGACGCTGCATAGGAGCCGGAGCGACGTTTTACTTAATGGGGGAGCACCGATCCTGTTTGCCCTTAAAATTTCCGAAAGGAAGTACTCTTCCCTAACGACTGTGTGTGTGCGTGCGTGCGAGCGCGAGGCGTCGCTCCGTGCTCCCGTTTCAGATAACTCTCCACTCGCTTAAGAAGGCCTCGGACGGAAGGATCGATATTTTATTCATGCTCGGGAATGTAATAAATAGAAAATGTATCTCGCTGATCGATATGGAAGCGTGAATTTTGCCGGGAGCGGCGTGAGTGCTGCACATTATTGCAATGCCTTCCGTAATCATACCCCTTCTCGGGATTGCGATAAAATATTTAAAGGGACGGAATGCCGACGTGCGGACTAGAGAATTTGCCCGCGTGAGGGAAGGGTAGTGAAAAGGGGGAAGGAGTCTTTTTTTTTCTTTAAACTTTTCTCCGGCGAGGCTGCAATTTGAATCCGGCAGTTGGTGAGTACGCATTTGAGAGAAAAAGTTTGACCTCATTGACGTTGTTTAAGTATTATATTTCCTATCGTTCTTTCTTCCTATATTTTACATGAATTTAATTATTCAGGGGATGACCATTGTTTGGAGGTTACCGCGGTGAACACCATTCCCATATAATTTTTCTTCTAGGTTTTTTGTTTCGTCTTTAGAGTATCTTAAAATTCGCCGTATTTTTTGCAGTACTGAGCTAAAAATAGAATATCATTGTCAGTCTTCTTACGATGTCGTTCTCAGTAAGAAGATGGAAGGGTTTAGTTTTTTTTCGTTTTATATGTAGTGGGAGAAACTTTAGTGAATATCATATTTAAGGGTTCATAAAAAAAATAAATGAAAAAGAAGGGTTTACATATGCGAAAAATTCACAGTGAAAAAATCATTCGCCTGAACCGGGC
>LYUA01003612.1:54479-66404 GCA_002093875.1 Calopteryx splendens
CAGCTTGGGTGAAGCTGAGGGTGCCAAGAGACATCACCGGGAATCGAACCCGGGCCCTCCGGTTAGTAGATCAGCACTCCCCCACCCACAACCACCATGCCCCTTCAGGTCTACTTACAATTCTACTAGGACAATTATTTTGCACATTGGGTTATATATATATATATATATATCATATACATGTGTATATATATATATATCCTCTGGAGTTGAACTCTTTCATTATTAGTTGGTTGACCCAAAGAATGTAGGATCAAAGAGGGGTGAGCGGGAAGCACCCAAAGTGTCATTTATTGCCTCAATTTGAACCCAAGTCTTTAGAAACTATTTGAGTTCATCCAGGCGGAGTCCCTTCCCTCTAAATGATGGTTTATAGGTATGCAATTACTAGTCTGTTTTCAAGGAAATATATAGACAATTGGAATGCTTGGTTTAAATTTTTATAACAGGCCTGATTTTCTTTTATCCTTTTCCAGAATTTCCATCCCGTTTGCCTCATATGTACGGCAGAGCAATTCATTTCAATATTTGCCTGAAGATCTTGTACAAAAGATAAAAGACATGTCAATTGGTACACTAAGGGGGGGGCACCCTACATACATTACCTTTTACTCAAGTATCAAGTTTGCAAAACAGAATAATACCCGTGGTCTTAGGGCTGTCAATTTATTCCTTATGAACAGACGATGAATGTCATACATCTCTCTCGTATGGTGGTGTGCATCCAGGATAAGGTGAGCAATTCGTTTTTGAATCTTATATATTATATCAGCACAAGGAGAGGAACCCCACAGGAAAATGCTATAAAGGAGATGGGAATAAAATGCTCCATAGTATATTGCTAACAATACATCAAGAGACACTGTCCGTCTGATGCTTCTAATAAGTGTGACATTTGTGTCATCAGCAAAGAGAATTGGTGTGGCACCTGTGCCAGTCTCAAAGTGGCTTGGGAGATTGTTAATATTAAGGAGAAACAAAATTGGTTGCAGACTTGATCCCTGGGGAACACCTTGGGTGGCAGGTAGTGAAGGAGACAAATATTTGAAAAATCTTTTGGAGATCAACGCACGCTGACCTCTAATTATTATGCAGGTGGGATTTAATTCAATCCAGTGCAATACCTTGTATCCCCAATTTAAAAAGTTTACTCATAAGTAATTGGTGATTAATCATATCGAATGCCATTTCCAAGGATTCAATTCTAGAGTCCAGAGCAGATAGAACACTGTCAGTAACTTGGTAGATAGCAGAAGCAGTAGATCTGCCTTGATGAAAACCATACTGAGAAGGGGACACAATCTGGCTGGATTCAATGAGAGAGATTAAACCTTTGTAGAACACTTTATCAAAGATTTTATGGAACTGATTCAAAATAGATATGGAATGATAAGAATTCAAATTGAAGCATTCACACTGAAGTTGATAACGCCTGGTTATAGAAGGCTGGTCTTATGTTATCTTTTAACATGCCTTTGTGGTTCTACATGATTATTTGCCGTGGTAAAGAATCCTCTTCCATTTCACTGTGGCATCCATTTCGAAGGTGGCACCAAAGATGGAATCAATAGCTATCTTACTTATAACCCCTCCTTGTCCTTACGTTGCACCATTAAACCTACTAATCCTTAAATTTTTTATTTGCATGGGCGATTCACATATACCCGATGTTGAAAATGTTTCTATAGTTCACCTGAAGATGACTGTACATTTGAAACCTGGGTAGCGCTAAAATAAAATTTGTAGAAAAACCAAGTGTTTATCTTTTATTATGAGACAAGGAATGAAATAATGAGACAAGTAATCAACAAATACAACATATAATCTTGTATAATTCCACTTTTTCTAAGAAAATATTTGGGCAGAAAATTGGGGGTCCAAGTATACAATAAATATTATATACGAGTACATACAATACTATCCTAGCTATCATCCTAATACCTTCCACGACACAGCCTTGTGGCAGCTTGAAGAGTATTGTGTAGATTTAGATCATGTATAGAAAATTCCACAAGTTGCACTTGAGACAACAAATTTGGGAAAGATAAGGTGAGGAATGACAAGGTTATAAAAGAATGTGAATTGGTTGTACCAGTAAATGAAAAGTATGAAGGAAGTGTACGGTGCCGATTTAATCGCAGAGAATGAATGGATGAGAGTCATATCACTGAACACACTGAAATTACAGTAGAGGAGTTTAAGGTTTGCGAGGAAGGAGTTGGAAAATCATGGGTGGTGAATGCAGTTGAAATGACTCTCAAGATAAATCATATATATATATCATGAATCCCAGGTTAAGAAGGGTATGCATGAATGGCACAATGTATGTATGCGATAGAGGAGGGAGAAGTATGCAAGGGCAAGGCAGTATCGAGGGAATTAATATTAGGCTAGCAGAAAGTTCCCTGAAATAAGTTAAACAAAGCTTTTTTGACTTTGCCTACCATGTGAGGGAATGGTGATCAGGGTGTGAATGTGGTCTGGCATGTTCTGGAAAATCAAAATTACTTTGGAAAATTATTAATAGAAGTAAAAGCAAAAGCAATTTGCATTCACATAGTATTTTCCTATTTTAGAAACGAATTTACATTAAAATAATAGGTTTGAGGCATTTAAAAATGCAAATAGCAATAAATTAAAAGTTGTAAAAAAACAATTATGCAAAGTTATTTACATGATATTGCATTTTTCTCTCGGTGCTGGCCAAAAATTTGGTCAACATGGTAAGAAAAGATTAGCAAACTTAGTTTCTTGTGGCAGTGAAATGGCTGCAGTTTGTCACGATTGCTTTGCGAAATTTTCTCATTTACATAAGCTGTTAGTTTCCAAAAGAATTGTTCCATATTCAGATTCACCCATGCAAAACATATTGGTCGCTCAATGTCCAGGTGTTAGGCTATGTGCTACGGATGGACTGTAGTGCTGCAGACCTTTCTCATGCAGCCAATGGCGCATCGTCTTGTGGGTGGCATCCGGCATTGAACCCCATCCTAATGACTTGAGTCCACCCTTTCGCAGAAGTTGTTCTCTTCAATGTCTCGGCAGAAGTTGATCCGTTGAACGGCAGTTCTACGCCAGGGCAGACATGCCTTGTTTCTTAACAATAGACTTCCTTCCTGAAACCTTTTAATCCATTAATAAATTCAACTCTTATGAATTCTGGATCCACTTGTGACTTTGGCCACAGAATGTCACGTCCGGCCTCCACCCTTTTCCCATTTGTGTCAATTGACAACTCTTGATTCAACTGTCGATCATCCACTACCAGCATTGTACGTAGCAAGTAATGAAGAAATGCTATTTCATAGAATTAATTTTAATTCTCACAATCAAGTGTTATTACCACATTTATTTTTCCCATGGGAAACAAAAAAGAAATAAAATTTTATATTTTAGTTTACCAATGTTTGAATACAATGAACATATTACAGAATATAAGAGTGGACAACAAGGATACAATCACTTTCATTTTAGGCAGTATGCATTTTTTCCGAGAAATATTTCAAAGAGGGGAGCATATTACACATGGTAGCAAGTGTGGACAATTTTTTCATGGCCCTATACTTCATACTCCAAAATGCATTCTTAGCCAGTGAATTCCTTGTGCTATAAAGCACTAAGGTTGAAAATTAAAAAAACAATAATCAAGAATAATATCTTGTTATTCCCATCTTACCTATTTAAAAATAAGATCATTATATTCTTTGAAAATTTTCCGGTCAGTCACAAGATATCTATTTGAAACGTGGATCACTTGAATTACGTCCTCAGTGAAATTCTAAGCCACTGTCCGGTCACCCACTAACATTTAATTTACCTCAAAAGCACTCATGATGTTGAGCGTTGGATGCTTTTTCTGCACCACCCAATTCCCTAAGTATCTCTGAAGACTGGAATGTCCTCATAAATGCAGCCATGGCAGGGATCAGATCAAATCACAGCCTTCAACCCAAAGGTCGCTTTTGGTATCAAATATCATCAGGGATCAGATAAGGGATCAGATAGAAATTGGAAGCTCTGGGACTACTGCACTTCTGTAGAACCATGGGCATAACTTCAATGTACATATCCATTTTTTCACTACAATTTTCATCATGCTTCAAAATGCTTTTTGCTAGATTTTAAGGACACAAACAGACATTTTATGAAGATGGATGTATAAATGAATATGCAAATAATTTCATAGTAAAAAAAGTTAAAATAATGGCTTAGAGAGGAATATTTTGAAGGTTATATTAGCCATGTGTACCATGAATTGCATTCACAAAGTCATATTCTTAAGTCCATCTCAGTGCCCTGTACTCAAACACACAGCCCTCACGTGGATTGCCTTATTAGAATACCTCAGGCATGGGCAATTTCATTAAGGACGGAAACCCAGGTATCCCTCAGGCTAGAAGGAGGAATGCCAAATTGGTCCTTCCCTTGATAATTTCCCTTGCCAGCAGTCCTATTTTCTTTAGGAAAGCATTTATGATATCGCATGAGCAATTCCAGAAGGACAAAGGACGGAAAAGACAGTATGCTACCCTCAATATCTGCCCTTTAAAGATAACCTGTGAATATTTTATGGGTTAAGTCAGTGAATGGTAGGAATGATGAAAGTTAGATAGTCTGTGAATCCACGATGTAAAGATTAAACCTTCTGAACATAAAAGATGGGCAGAAAAACGAAACGGAAGTGGTGAGGGGGGGAATGCTCCCTTCTCTAGGATTGTTGAAGCTGGAGGGGGGTGAGGTTGACTTCACGTAAGCGATGTACATATTATAAAGGGTGATAAGAATACTTTTTCATTTTGCTTGTGAAAACACGAGTGCAACTTGTAATGGTGCATATTATAATCAGAAAATAATGGCAGGCAGTTGTGAACCATAACAAATTAACTGAATAAGTACACTATGCATATTTTTACAGTAAAATTTATTTCAGTACTACTGGTTTTGACGGAAGGGGATCAAAACCGGTACCAAGTTACAAAGTTTATTACATACCTGGGAAATATATACACCATTTCTGGGGATGGTGCTAAACAATCAAAACAATTGTGTGAAAACTTCCTCACTACGGAGGAATCTCCCAAAGGCTAGCTAATCTATTCCCAAAGGACAAACTTGGGATTGCTAACTAAAGAAAAGCAACCTGTGTACGTTTTTGAACAAAACTAAAGACAAAGCAGAAAACTTTGAAAAAAGTGGTATTTATAAACTTAAACGTACATAGTGCAGTGCAGTTTACATAGGACAAACAGGGTGATTGTTCAAAATATGTGCTGAGGAACATAAACATAGAAATGTGACACAATCCATTTTGCCAAACACCTATGGGGAAAAGGCCATACCAGTGACTTTGTTCCAGATATACTACCCCTGGAAGGAAAAGGACTAAAAATGGACGCATTGGATCAATTGGAGATGAAAAGGAATTGTGAAAATGGATATCAGGTCAACGAGAACATTTTCGAAAGATAGGTCATTGAGCAAAGTACACTCATAACCTCTGACCTTCTCATCACCCCACCCCACCCTCTGCTTCTTCTCCTCCTCCTTGGCCTTCCTTTTACCCCCACCCACGTCGACCACAGCATTAACAACCCCATGAAACCAGGACAAGTTAATTATGAATAAATTACCTTTCTTAGACCATAAAATCATATTTTATTTTAAAAAGAAACTAACAGTAACTATAGTGGACCCACCCGCTGCTGTGTATGAATTTTCAAAACATTCACAATGCAAAAATCATTCGCCTGAATTGGGACTCAAACCCCTATCCCTCGATTCCCGGCCCCCGAGTGTTTGAGGAGCCAGTTAACCTACGTAGCAGTGTTACGGAGCGACATACAAACCGTCACACAAACAATGTCACGGAAATCGAGGGATCCGGGTTCGAGCCCCAATTCAGGCGAATGATTTTTGCGTTGTGAATATTTCACATACTAATTTCATTCGTTGATGATGTACCAAAATATTCATGAATGAAAGATTCACCTATGGCCATTTGCTGTTTGATTCGACAACTAAGTTGATGGGTTCATGGGTTTTGTGAGCCAAAAACAAAGCCAAACAAAATAATTCAACTGTTTCCCTTTACCATGAAGATGATGAGTATGGGTGTTATTTTCGCCTAACTATGAGAAGTATTGATCAAATAAAGTTTTTGAAATCTATATTTTATACTTATATTAATTCATACATGAAAAATCCGATAACTGGCAAAATCATATCCAAGAGGGTATAATATAGGAAAGAGGAAAGGGATAGGCAACACATAAAAAGGACAAATATAAGGTTAGTGGGGAAGGTAAGAGGATGTGGATTCCAAACAGAACAAGTTTTGTTTACTGTTTGGAATATTTTCCCAGTCTGAGACTCATAATTCTATGGAATCTCCAACCTAACACCACCCCCACTAACCTCAAACTCATCCTTTTTCCACTCTCTTAGCCTCTCTCTTTCTTTACTCTTATAATACATATCCTCATAAATTTCACATTTAGATACACAGAATATTTATTACGAGTTGACTTTTTTGAAATTAATGTGCATGAAAAAATCTCACATAAAAGAGATGCTTCTAGATTAATACCAAAAATTACGGTCATTTTCAGAGGTCATCGTAATTTATTCAAATCACCATATGAATTTATGAAATTATGTAATTTTACATAATTAATTTATGAAAATTTCACACAGACTCATCTCTGATTAGGTTCAACTTCAAGTAGTTGGTTTTTAAAACTACCTACCACAAATCTGATTCTGATGATGCAGTATATGTTTCCTTTCCTAAAATCACCAAAACTTTCCGCTCAACCCAGTCAATGGAGGTGCATATACATTGAAAATACAGAATGTGATCCAGTATTTCCCTAAAGTAGATCATAAAATTTGTAGCGTATATTTTCAGCAGCAGTGAAAAAATATCCACATTCATTGACGAGTATAAGTCACATTCAATGACACTTTTAGCACTTCACCATACTCTTGAGATTGTTCCAGGGCTTGAGAAATCAGCCACAAGAGGTTAATAAAAACAGATTATACAGTTACAATAGTTATGGTATTTTCTCATGAACTACTACAAGCTTCTTTCATACTCTGTTGTTCCATGGACTTAAGATGTCATGGGCATGTACAATCTCTTTCAACTTCCCTAATAGTTGTTAAATTTTCCATAAGGAATCAGAAAATTTCCCATAGGCCAAATTCATATGATCGTTCATCTATTGACCATAACCAATGTCTAATAATATTTTGCTTTAGCAGATTGTCAGTGAATGAATTTTTTTTTCGCTAAATTTTCTCTTATAAGAGGGCAGCACATTTTTCACTGTCAGTTTTGTCTGCTCTTGAAAAGTTAATGCTGCAGAGTTAACGCCACTTTTGGAGACAACAAAGTGCAAATTTCCATGGGTAAGCAACTTTTGGTTACTTGAACCACACCAATCCCCAAACCTTTCTCACTGACCAGCCGTGAGACTTAGGCCACATTGTTACTAATCGCATGAGGCAGAGTTTCTCCATCAAGTGCCTACCTTTAAAAGATGGGTTTTAGTCCTCAGGGGCTGGCTGGGCATTCAAATGGCCAAGGTTCAATCAGTAAATATTGAATAATCTCCCTTATTGACCCAATGAAAATGATTTCAAGCTAATTGAGAACAATGAGGGTCATAGAGGTTCCTTTAAGGATGGCCCGGCCACTGGCAAAAACATTTAATGGTCCATTGAGGACCCACACGAGACACATTGATAATGAAAGCGTCAAGGGTTCTCCATAAAGAAGTATGCAACTAAATTTGGCAAGAATTGCAAATAATTTGTGCCTCCTGTATCACTCTAGATTTCAACTGTTGATATAAGTGCTCAAAATAAGTCAGAACATAGGTGGAAAGAGAACAGCATGTGTGCCTTCAGCATCCCATACCATTGCAACTCTTGAGACAAGTGTTGATTATAAAAGCCCCGGCGGTTATGCTACTTCTCCTTACAAATTTAACTTTCAGTATAATTAAATTAATAGGGAGATATCCGCTACTGTCATCCCCCCTGAGTAACCGAATTCATGGAATGCGAAAAGTTTTACATAAGTTTTGACACACATTATTGGGTGCACAGTTTGTCAATAGCATAGGATTCAGGCAATACAAGATCACTTGTAATAAGTTATAAGTAGTTAAGATTTGTTCATGTAACCATATTAAATTGTGAAGTATGCATTATAAATTGGATATTTAATTTGCCACCTTAGTTACTTTTATATGAAACTGGAACCAAATGTGAATTATAAATATCAACTTGCATATATGCAAATATGTGTAACCTTAATTCCAATGTGCACTCAATATATCATCTGGGGTGAATGATCAAAATAATCAGTTGTCTGAAACTAATTTGTCATAAAACGAGGAGCCACTGTACAAGGCCGGCACAGTAGAAATAATTCTAAACCCACATCACATTGGCAAGCAAAATCAAAATAACAAGTAGGTAAACCTTTTTTGTTGGTCATCATAATTATGATGGTAGAGATGAATAGACACAACCAGCCACATAACTGCACTTAAAATTTCATGATCAATCATAAATGGGTACTTCTTACTGAGTGACTTCACAACCCCTGCCACGAGCTCATGTGGTTGCTTGCAAGGAAATATGAACGCAGGTATATGAAACTGAAACTATGGCAATATGAAAAAAGTACATAAACGAGCACCTGGAATTGTTTTTCTTATAAAAATATTTTCTTTAACTGAAATATTTTAGCTACTTTGCTGAATCAAACTCCAAGTGCTATGGCCCTCTTTATTTTATATGATATTAAGTAATTAACCATTCATACGTTTGAATTAAAATAGAATGCATACAAAAATTCTCTTCAATGAAATGGCTGCTCTACATCATGGCATTACTTCTTTTTTCTTGTGAATGTGATGAAGATTTTTCAGCTAAATTACAAATACAGCAGCCAGGCAATTTCCCATTTGAATAGTACTTTCCAATAAAATGCCATACATGCATAACATACAAGTAAATTTCAGTAGTGAAAAACACATACAGGAGTTTCTCCAATATTTTAGCAAACATGAAAATGCAACTAGACTGGTGTGCCATAGCAGCTAACCAATATCTATGATACTTCATGATGGGGAGTTCTCTTTGAAATTACAGAGTGGAATAATTGTTTTTTTATGATAAGTCTTTGATTCAGGAGACGTAACCATGACAGCACAGTGAATATTATCACAGCTTTAAATTATTGCCTCATATAAGCTGATGATGATCCACTGGATGAATTCAAGAAAAAGCCTTTTAGATATAGGAATCATATAATATCCAATAGATATGATACTGATTGGTCGACTTTTATATTTTTACAGGCAATCTATCAATGCAATTCATTAAAGCTAGCAAATAACACCTATTTGGACATTTTATAATTTATTTAAAAACTTAAAACAAAACAGCTTCCATTGGCTTACCATAAATTTTGTTCAAAGGATTACTGCTTCCTACTGGTAGAGGGCCAACAATATTCATAATAGTTTTTAATGCTCCCACCCGTGGCAAAGATACATGTTGTAAGACTGGCAGGTTGTTTTTTAGAGCAAACCTGGAATTAAAAAAAAATCATAATGAATCACAGCAATTGAAAGGGATGCAGGCACTCATGACAATGGAAGAAATTATGGGACTTCCAGGCAATAGACCATTTTCCTAAATAACACTGCCCTTAACATTTGCACCATGGCCTGAGTTCTGGGCTATCCTTCTTCCCATAAGCACTTCGGCTTCTCTACATTTAAATTTTAATTTATGGACAACTGGGCTTAATGAAACACACATTTTCTTTAACAGTTGGCAAAGAACATTCATGCTAACTCAAGCAGGAAATTGAAATTAAATAAAAAAGTAAGTTTCACACCTTTCCACAGAATAAGCTTTAACATGATGCACGTCTTGGCTCACAGAGCCTTCAGGCACACCACTACAGTGATCTAATGAGTGCATTAAAGCTTCTTTTGCAGTGGTTAAGTTTGATATTATTTAATTCGCCAATATGGATGCATCCTGGTGTTCCAATTCACTGCATATACTTCTTAGTGGTAGCGAGTGCGAGATGTGTGCGCTAGCTTTGAAGTTGGTCCTTTCAGATGGGATACTACCTTGTTTAGAATAATGAAATCAGGACTGAGATATTTCTAGGCTTTGGTTTTACTTGTGGCATGCTGGTGAAAATGGTCCAAAACTGACCTGCCAAGTGCCTTGACTGTTAGCAGGGAATGCTTCATTTGGCACCGGTACTGCAAATGCTATTAGTCTTGATAGAAATTATTTTTTTGATTATTTGTTCAGGGAAAACATGGATATTTTATATTTCAACAACAATGGCTTTTTGAATCTAGGTTTTTTCTCTGATACGGAAGATAAAATTTTGCAATGAATGTTTACTTACTTTCATTTCAATATGAGATGATGGATTCTCCTCCTCTTTAAGGCAAAGAAGTGCGACTCCCGAGTATTTAGGTAATTAAAAATCATGTAAACTGTATATTAGCATATTTGCCATTTACCTTGGAAGATTTTCTTTAAGAAGGGGCATTTTGCTCTAGAAACACCGGCCAAGATGGAGGAAAGAGAAGGGAAATGCACCTGCAAGACTTGAGGGACGAGGAGAGATTCAGTCTGCTAGAGGATGATTTTACATTGAAAACAGAGTTTGGGGCAGTGGAGAGGAAGATGGGGATGGAATGGGGGCGTCTGCTAAAGAAGAAACTATTAATCCAGAGAGAGGAACTATACCCAGGGTCAGAGCACCCTACCCTCCCCTCCTTACGACCCTCATTTCCCTCCCCCCCTCTGCCTGCCACCGACCATGACTTCGTGGGTCAAACAAGCCCTTCTAATTGCCCCCCCCCCCTGTGGAGAGGCAATCCAATTGATTACTTCCATTTGTTCTTCTCTGGTATTATTTTCCAATTGGTAACAGAGAATGTGAATGCATTTGTTGAGAATGATTTTCTATAGCAAATGTGCTCAGTTCTACCGCATAAGAGTTACCAATTGGAATAGATTCACTGAAGAGGAAAAGGAAGTGTTTATAGGTCTGCTGTTTTATATGGGCAACTTTAGAAGAAGCAGAATAAGAGATTATTGGAACAGGGATGCCAAATTCCAAAGAAGGATGGCTAGGGATAAATCCATTGTAATTTGCAAAACTTTACTTTGCAGGGAATCTTAATTTAGGTGACCCAATTCTAGAAGATGCCGTGTATAAGGTAAGACTTCTTACCAACTTTTTTCACAGCGTTTTGGAAAAATGCATGCTCCAGAGAGGATAATGTGTTGATGAATCGATGGTGTCAAGGAGGGGTTGATTGCAGAACAGTAAGTACACGAAAAGAAGTGGCACATGTATGAAACTTTACATGCTGACAGAACACAATGAGTACATCCTGTGACTTAACCAGTATTTGGGCAAAAATGACCTTGAGTTGGGGGCAAAGGCCATTCCAGTGAAGTTGTCCATAAACTAACGGAAGGTGAGTGTGAAACTCAGTGTGGGACATTCCCTGTTTATGAACAAATATTACCATCATGTCCATTTGGCCCAGGAATGAGGATTCAGCAATGAGTGTTTGCACAGGAACTCTGAATGATGACAAGAAGAGGGAATCAACCAGATCTGGACCAAATTGAAAAAAAGTGAAAGGCATATATAATGGATTTCCCAACAATATCCTGAGCGAAAAATACTTTCTTCAGGGATGGGAAGAAATATCTAGACAATACCTATTATTATTGGTAAACCACCCGTTAGGATAGGCCTCTGATGGACACAAACCCCTTACAGTAACCCTTTCTTCATTTCGGCGTACTTCCTGCCTCCCTTCATTCCATCTTCAACATGCCTAATCTCTTTTCCTC
>LYUA01003614.1:8449-22706 GCA_002093875.1 Calopteryx splendens
CCCCCCCCCCCCGCCGCTCGTTTCCGTCCCATCCCATCCGGGACCGCCCCCGACCACTCACCACCGCCTCCTTATCAATTCGAAGGAATGAGCAACGAGACATTAATTCGACGGATCATTTGTTCAAGTGATGGGCTCGCTTCCTCGAGGGGTCGGACGTCCTGGATCACCTGCGGAGATATTTCGGACGTCCGCGTGACGACGGGGAGAATCGTCGTTCTCTCTTCGACGGGGATAAGCGACGGCTCCAGTGCGATCGTGCTCTTCGAGACAGAGGGGAAGGGCGCCCCGCCCACTCCTTCACTCCAGAAAGGAGGCTCTCGCGAGTACTTAAACCGCCGTCATCACGCTTCGTCGTCAACCCAACCCCTTACTACCCCAATTATTAAAATTTTCCCCTCGCGTACCCAATCCTTCCGTCGAACTCCTCCAGCGACCAAATCACGCAATTGTGAATGTTGGCTTGTCACCAGGCTCTATTCGAAGACCTGCAGCGCGTGAAGGCAGGCAAGGAGCAAGTACGAGTGACAGCCTACGCTGGTTAAGATTTAACTTGCGTGGTTTTTGCATTTTTTTACTCGGTTCGAGTTTGAGAATTGGCATTTTGGTGCTTTAATCGATTTTATGTTTTTGGTTCTCCTGAACCAAACCTGGTTTCCAATTCAAGCATAATTTTTATAATGAATGACATCTCAACCGTTTAACTATCTAAATGATTGGAAACATTAGTAGGAGAAACGACGATATTATTATTGTTACATTAAATGGTTCCTTTCTTTTAGCAAGGAAATAAAACAAGTATAAACCGTAAAATAATAAGTAAGCATTTTTTTTAGAGTTAAAATATTTAAATTATTTCTTTGGATTTTTTTCTTTTATTAAAATTGAAAAACTGCCAGTTGCTTATCTTACTGACACCTCATGCAATTTGCATCATACCGATTACGATTCACATTACCCAAAGGTCTTGATCCACAAAAAATACTTTGTTTCATTATCAATTTCATTTTTAGCCTGCTTTTTCAATTTATTAGAGCAAAATATAAAAACACAACAAGACACAAAAAGTATAACTGAATTAATAAATTATCAAAACATCACTCAATGGTGACATTATATCGATCATTACCAAGGAAATAATTTATTCGTAAAAAAATAACTACCACTACATTGATATGTGAGTCTGATTCTGATTCTATTCCCATATTCCACATAGGTTATTTTTACTCCCACGATTTTGGAGTTTAGTCTATCATCGACCTTAGCGTTTTGGGAACAAAGATACAAAGTTGGATGCACATGACTAGCAGTAACTAAAGGTTATTAAAGACCACATTCCAAAAAAACATTTAAAAAAGACGACCTTAAACGCAATTCATACTGGGCTTCAAGAATATTACGTGCATATAAACAGGGATGAGACTGAAATCCTACCATGAGGAAGAGAGAAGTAGTGAATCGTTGTGCTAAGAGGGAGAAGTGTGAATGAGTGGAAATTTTCGCCTACGTCGGAAGCAGCATAATATTGGGTGGAAGAGTTCGTTGGGCATTTGAGCACATAATAACTCAACCTAAGAAGGCATCCGTGATGAAGAGGCCGCTGCTTTGAAAGAAAATTCGGTTAAAAACAAAGAAAGACTACTTGAAAACAATCATATGGAGTGCACCACTCTATGGATCAAAGACATGAGCCATTGGAAAAGCAGGCTGGAGAAGAATAGGAGCCTACAGCACCTCGTCTCACTGGAGGCGGACGCTGGAGATCAAAGGGACAGATTAAACGTAAGAGTAGAAGAGGAAGTGTGCATAGGGAACACTATACTGAAAAGAAGGATCAGGTGGATGGGGCACACCAAGGATCGACGTGAAATGGCATGGGACAAATACGTAGAACGAATGAAGAGAATAGTAAGTCAGTAATGTAAGAAGGGGTAGCTACCAAGGGGCAAAGGAAATGAATTTCACGAGGAATGCTTGGGGGAGACTTCAGATTAAGTATTAATGAACGAAGTTTTTAAAAATTAATTTTAATTTAAATATCTCATTAATTAAGATTGTGAACAGGCCGTTTCTCTCAACCTACCTGAAATTCATGACTTATTTTTTTTTAATTCTTGAAATATCAATGAAAATATAACGCTTGAGGTTTTCTTTTCCACCAAATATTGTCAGAATCTTATGGCATCATTTAATTTTCATCATTTTAAGTTATATTAATCCCTCATTTATCATTATTTATTATTAACAGTTTTTGTAATTAGATTTCTCAAAACTTATTCCCTCTTCCACTTACAGGGATCAACAGTTTTATGTACGCCAGGGTATAAAGTATGTTCATGTAGAGAAAATTAAGTGGAAGATCGTGCTTCGTCCACTAAAAGGAGGGGGGTGGAATTTACTGTGCAAAAAATTTCATATTTTGATATGTTGTTTCCAATTAATATAATAATAAGCCAAAATAATTTAAATAATATATGTAAGACGAATCAAAGATAAATTAAAAAATGAACACAGAATCAAGGACGAATGATTCGTTTTATTATGTTAGCATTACGCTAGGAGCCATTGAAGCAAGCTTTTATACTTTTATGAACGTCTAGTTAACGCCACGCAAGCTGCCGCAAGAACGTGTGGTAGGGGGCGTTAGGGCATAAGCCGTGGACTTATTCTTAGTCCGTGGCCGTGGATAAAAGGTAAGGAGAAAGGTCAATAAATGGGGAGGCATGAATGTACTTGTTAGCATTTTCCTCTCCTTGCGTTATGATCGCGAATGGTTCGAGGAATAAACGAATTCTTAAATCTATCGTTTTGACAGACTATTTCCTTAATTTTATCATCACTGTCTGACATACTTATGTAGTGTGTGGGCTGGATATCCTCCACTGTCACATTCAAAATCAAACGATTGGAATTAATTTTATTAGGTAAATCTAGCGTTGAGTCTTCTAATTTCTATTGATTACCATCCCAAATCACATAATTTTGTGACACTCTGGGTCCTCTTATAGGTAAAAGTTTTTTATGATACAGACTGCCTTTCGCTTGAACTTTGCTTGATTCTTCGGTAAAAGTTTTTTTGAGTGCGGTCCCGTATGCCCTCAGCATATTCTATCTGGGGTCGAACTAACGAGAAATACCATGCCAGTTTTACTTTTTCAGCAATATGCTTTTCTAGTATGCACTTTAAAAATGCTATCTTTTTCAAGGAGGCACCACATTTATTACATTTGTGTTTCCGAATATAAAGTTCAATGCACAAAATAAATTACCATTAGCCAAATTACTTCTTTTTATTTATTTAGCAAAGACAAAACCTAAAGATGACTTAGAGCATTATAACACCGCTCCAATGAGTTATCTGAAGTTCGAGCTCGAAAATTCGAGCTTAAATACATTACTTTTTTGAACCCGAAATCAATAAAGTCACCCCACTTGATCAAAATCCTTTAGGAACCAAAAGAATGTGCAGAATCACTCATCTATAATTAGTTATAGCTTTTGCAATGCTGCTCGGCCTACCAACCCAAAAATTATATTCCGTGAGAAATATATTAGCAAATGCTAATACTTACCTTCAGTAAGTTTTCCTGAAATCGAGACCTATCTCCCACGATCGCACGCGCCCGAAAACGGTAGATACAACCAATTTTATCCATATCCTTCTTATTATTAACATATTGCGATTCTAGCCACCGCGTGGGCATGGGGCATCCTTAGGCCCGTACTAAATATATAATTCTCCCCCCCCCCTATTTCAAAACGAATAATGAATTTTTCCAACGATGAGACCAAGCTCAATGAATTTCTCATGCACAAAAGCCTGAAGATGCGGATTTCCATGAAAACTCTTAAGAGCAGTTTTCAAGGGAAAATTTGAATAAGTTTGTTGCTCGTATTAAAGATATGCAAGATTTTATATTAAAGTATTGACACCTCCATACATATATAATACTCTGTTTTCTAGAATCTATCTCTAGAGTCCATCTCGCGTGGAACGTCAGGGCGGACACGCCGGCTATAATGCTGACGAAAGCGCTGTGAGCTGGACACAACGTTAGAGGTGGAAACGCGCAAACCACCAAATTGCGAGTGGGTAATCATTATTTGTTTAAAATGATCCAGGCCAGCTTTTATTTATGTGTAAGAGTACAATTATTTCTGCCTGGAAAAAAATTATGGATGCGATTCTTGACTAAACGAACCAATCTAGTTATATTCACTTTATGGCATTTTAATTACTTTATTCAGATATAACGTGTAGTTAAGACATCGAAGCGAACATTACTCGTCAATTAGGATATTTGTAGCATCACCAACATTGCAAAAACGTATCATTACTATTGCTGATACATATGAAATATTAATCAGAGATAATATGAATTAAACGCTATGGTATTGTTTTTTATAGTAGGATTTCTTTACCAGATAAATCTCACAACCGTCCAACCTTTAATCTAATTACAAAATATACTTTTAGGAAAATCCAAGCCAAACCTTTTAGGGAATGCCAAGACACCCTATTGATCAATATCAATAGAAGAAAAATTAGAAAAAAGTCAATATTCTCGCCGATGAAAAAATATCGATTTTAAAACGTCAATAAAATGCAATCAATGAGGACACGGAAGCAAGCGTCCGCCTCACCCGACACAAGAAGGAAGGAGTTCTTGGGGACAAAAAGGAAACTAAGGGATTTAGGCAAAAAGAGGAGGATAAAAACGAGCGAGGGAAAAGAGGAAAGGAACGTGAGATGAATTAAACGGTGAAAGGCAGACAAAAGAAAGTGGGTCCGCGAGGTAGCTAATTAATAGTCTTTCGGATTTGCGAAGAGCAAGAGAGCTTTGTGGTGAGGAATAAGGAGAGAGCGACAATATGAGGGACAGAATTAAGTCGGGTAGAAAATGTGGTGAAGCAAGGAGAGAAGTGCTCGAGAGGAGGGTCGGTGTCGTCAGTGGTTGACGCGAAGGAATAAGACGAGGATGAAAATTGGTGCGCTCGCCAAGAAAATACAATAAAATAGGTACTGTTTATATTCAGGCCATGCAATGGGCTGCTCAACCATAGCATTTCCGTTGCATTTATGTCCCTACGGTGCTTGAAGATATTTTCAGCCTTTTCAGCCTCTAGACACGTTTAGAGTACGTGTACTTAGAGTACACGAGGCGTTTAGAGTACCAAGGGAAGATGGGGTTAAGAAGTCAGCTATTGGAGGAGGGAAGAAATAAACTACTACTACAGCTCGTATTTTCCCCCTTACAGCACACACTACTCGTATTTCACTCATATTAACTATTTTCATGCCATTCCATATAAATACAGTCAGCATAAAACAGTGTTCTGACACTTTTGACAATCGATAAATGCTCAAATTCAAAGTACGATTTGCTTAAAAAGTTACACTGGCCAAAGCAGATTAGCCTATCACTATAAAGCCAACTATATGCTAAAAATATTGCATTTCCACCTTGTACGTTCACCGAGAGCCTCATTTTGGAAAAACTTGGGACTCACGATTTCCCTCTTTTTATGAAATTATGCAAGCGCGACCTGCCAATGTAAGGTACGATTCGCATTATTTACGAGAGCTGGAAGTGCTTCTTGAGTTAAAAAAATAACCTCCTACGGACGGAAATGACATTCAAACATAAAATTAAGTGAATCTCGAAATAATAACTAACCAAATCATCCTTTTATAAAACTTTCTCTTCCTACTAGCTCATAAAATCATTCCATGACACCCTGTTGAGACCCAGAAAAAGGTCCTATAAAGGTCCAATAGGGGGGCGTACTCGGTTTAAAACTTTCAAGACCCTGACTGAAAATAATAACTTGTGCTATTGTCCAGTAATACTCTGGTAGAGGGGGGACGGACGGACCTATGAGTGATGAAAGTGGGACTTCACGTATGGAGTCACTCTTAAAAAATTATTTTCAATATTTCTGAATAATAAATATCTCAAATATTTTTCAAAAAGTATTTTGAATGACCTTACACCAAAATCAAACGAAATCCTGAAAATCTATTAGTAAAATGAAGAATTGGAAGATTACAGAAGGATACGAGTGACAAAGATACAAGTTGAAGCAGAGTTTAGCATACATTTGGAAAGCAATGACCATAATATCAGAAGCGCGACCATAAAATAACATGAATGGGATTGGTAAACGAAAAATAGTTACGAGCCTAAGACAGCACATTACCGGATGGAGCTGCTTGTTATTCAGGTGTTATTTTAAATCAGAATCTTAATCAGAAAAAACTAATTCCAAAGAGAGAGAGTTTGGGTCCATATCATTGGGTCGATGTCTTCATGCGAAATTTTATTCCCTCTGAATAGTAACATTATCCTTTCTTGTGTTTCAAAAGCTAGAATAATATGGTAGCAAAGATGAATCCAAAACAAGTCCAATATAGTTGTTGACAAAACTTTAATTCCAAAAACGGATTTGAAACTTCGTATTTGCCTGAGAGTGGATTAGTAGCTGTGTTAGTAAATAGTTAGGTTCAACTCACTTATTTATTCCTTCATTTCAAGAATTGAATTATTTATTTCGTTTATAAAACGAGCATTAACCGTAAAATGTTATAAAGTAGAGGTGAGACGAAACAGATTTTTATGTATTTATTTATGAAAGCTAATAAATGATATTCAAACTTAATTGCTTCATGCTAAAGTTAGTCGATCTATTTATCTTTATTGGAGGAAGAAATATTTACATTGGTATTCAAATTTTTTTCAATAGTTTACGCAAAACTATGAACGTGATGGCATGAATGATTTGAAGAGTATTTCTTTAAAAAAGACAATTACGTAGTTTTCCAATTTTCTTAAAATCTGGGGAAAAAATAAAGTAATTTAACAAGGAAAATAGTGAAATAAAAGAATAATTAAGATGAATATGAATCACTACAAGTATTTTTAATTACGTTTTTACTATAAATATTAAGTTTTGAAGGTTTAGTATTGTCAATGACTCCGATTACTCCCTTTCATAAAATTGTAGCGTGCGTATATTACCTGAATGTGAATTACCATCAAATAAACTTAAAAACAAAAAAAATATGATATTCTCCTGCAAACATCACACGAAACTTTTCCGATAAAAGAAATCTGCCTCCTTTTAAGTCACACGGAAATCATGCGTAGGCAAACTATTTGTCTCAATCGTCGCCAAACTAGTAAAGAGTTGATCACCAGTGCAAGCAGGCATTGTAAAATGCGATTTAGTCAACAGAATTCTGTCGCTTAGAAATTGAAAAAAAGGGAGGGAAAGCAAATACGTTGTGAAAGATTAGAACGACGCAATAGGAATTTGAAAGAAGCGGAGAGTGAAGGGTGACGCCAGAAAATTAGTGTCGGGAAAGGAGGGATGGTGTGAAAGCGAGTAGGAAATTTGACGGGCTGGATCGATGCGTAGGGGCAACGTAAGGGCAGCAGGTAAAGGAAGTCGAGAGTGGAGAGAGGATCCGGCCGAGAGGGAGAGAGAAAGAGGTGGGAAGAAGAGCCGGGCAGGAAGTGTAGGGGTGGAGGCGTGTACACCGGCAAAATATAATGTAAATTGAATGGCCCTGACATTGCGAGGGTGGAAGGAAGCAGAGTAATGGGCGAGAGGAAAATCAAATGAAACGGGGCGAAGAAAAAGCAGCAAAGAAAGAGCATGGGAGGAATAAACTACCTCAGTGGATATGAACAACGGAAGAGCGAAATTAATTAACCGAAGAAGAAAAATATCACCACACACAGCCGTGCCTCCACCCTGAATTACATTCGCAGCATTTTATACGTTAACAGTGATAAATCTTATATTCCCCAATTCACGTGGTCTACGGTGATTTTAGCATAGTCTGGCGGCAATAAAACATTTTGGAGAATTAATTTGCGTTAGCAGTTAGATAGAAAAGATGATTATAAGTGTGAAAATGTGCTGCCACAGAAGAATAATGAAGATTAATGGAGAGGACCAGATAATAATGCATTAGTTCTACGAAGGAAGGTGAAGAGTAGTGGTTGCGGGTTAACGGGTAATTGCTTCGGATAAAGTCAGTCATTCCTTTTCTGGTATCTCCCACGACAATTAAGTGGTAACAGTAATTATAAAAGAAGACGACGAATAGCTAAGGATATATCCATCATTAAGGATGGATGGGTAGAATAAGTGGAAGCCCTATGTGGTGTAGGAAGAGTATAAGGAAATCCGGTGTCGGTATTAGTATACTTCAAATGAGTCGGAGCAATGAATCAGTAATTCAACCTCCCATCTGACGGTTGGGCAATTAAAGCGCGATCTAATCGTCGACTAAGTAGTGGTCAGAGTATTGCACAAAGGTGACGGGTGTGGTGCGTATTGCAACGTGGTGTGTGTGGCTATTATCTAAAATCAATGACAAAAATGTTCACCTTAAAATGTGAATACAAACTATTAGTCACATCAAACCAATATCCCCCACTTGCTAAACGCATGGACTCGCCAAATGCAGGAGGAAATTCCATCTGTCACTAGCATATTTTAACACGCTTTTCCCTAAGGATCTACGAATTCCCTAAAATCAAACTCTCCTCTTAAAATAAAAATATTATCGAAAAATCGTTTGACCAAGTAATACTCCTGTGAAGGAACATAAAAGTTACCGGTTAAAAAGTGGATATCACACATAAATGTTCTAACGTCTAATCTAAGAGAAACCCAATGAGTTCTCTGCAGGGATTTCACACACAAGAAAAAAGCGTATAATTACACTTTCTCAAACAATTAGAAATTTTGTCCATATCAAAGAACCAAAATGTAAAAATTAAATCAAATTTCACTATTTTACCTCTCCGATTGTAATTGATACCCTTTTTCCCTTCCTCTGACCTAGCCTCCAATGTTTTCTCCATCGGTACACTTTCATTGACCGCTAGTTTACATTACCTACTTCACCGACGCTGATCAAATGATATCCCTGTTCAGGTTCATATTTTATCACACACACACACAACCTCCACACTCTTCTCCCTCTCCTCCCATCCATTTAAGTTTCATCCTCATCACATTTCATTTCTATGAACTCGCCACGTGACCTCTTTTATCTACCACCTTGAAATGGCTTCGTCGGGACCTGGAATGGAAGCGTTAAGACATTTTATTCTACACTGTCTCATAATTCAGCCAGAAGGAACTCAAAAGAGTATCATGTTTATTGTAAATCGCCGTACTATTTGTCACTTCAATTCGACAATTTAACGCATAATAAATACGCTAAATTACAAACCATTGCAAGCATGTACCGAATCAGTGTAGAGCCAAGTTACTGGGCTCATATGCTTAGCCACGGATCTGGTCGTTGGGTTTGCGACATTTTTAGGGGCATTGATCTATCCTTGGGAAATCTGCAGAGAGCGCTGAAAGCTTTCATTTTTCATTCGTTAATGGTGATATATAAAACGGTAGAATTTGGTTGCCTTTCACCGAAGGAGAATAATGCCAACCTCTCCTCTCTGATATTTCTCTTTTCCAGATTATATTCGCGTTCTTACGGGATTACAATGCAATCGTAATTTTTTTCTCTCCTAAAATAAATTAAAACGAATTTTTAAAAAACTGAGCCCTTAAACGAATGTCACTCTTTTGAAGTAAAGGGTATCAACGGCATAATAAATCACCCGCTTTCATGTGCGCTGCATGTTTATCAAGATGAAATCCACGCTGAAAAAAAAATTGCTTCGAATCGCCGGATACGCGGACGCAATAGGTGGCGGAATCAAGAATCGGAAATACGTTGTTAACAGGTGACGATGATTGCGTACCCGGGGTAAACAAAAGGCGGACCGAAAGTGAGAAAACCTTTAACAACGATAGGATAGGGAGGGATGGGGCAAAAAAACACAAGCAGAGGGAGGGGGGAATGAAAGTGTCAGAGGAAAGGGGGGTCGGTAGTGAACAGGAGGGGAGGGGGGCAGGAGAGGAAATGAGAACATGGTGCTCATTAAGATGAGCCCCCGGGCTGTACTGCAAGCCAAGAATGAGCGCGGTGGAAGGGCGAGCAGCGAGAGCTGACGATGGCATCCGAAGAATGAAAGCGAGAGAGGCAGAGCAGCAGGAATGGGAGAAAGGGGCGGAGTGGAGGGGGGATGCGGAGGGGGGATGCACAGGGGCGGCGCGAAGCGTGAATTTTAAGCGCGTGCTTGGCCGCATCCGCCCCTCACAATGCAATGTAGCATTTTTTTCACCTGGAAATGTAATGAATTTGGAAATTGTAGCCCTCCTCCTGCATTGAAGTCCTTTATATCACTCAGGAGTCTATCTCTATTGTTAACAAGAAATATTTTTTCGAATAATTTTGCATAATATTAATAATAACCTAACAGTGCAATGTAGGTATCTTGAAATACAAATTACAGAAATTCTTTAAAAGTATGGAAAAGTAAGAATTTACTCGATGGTCAGTTTAAAGTATGTATGTTTAAGTATCCAATGCTAAGGACATGCTTACTTTTAGCTTAGCAGGCAATTAATTAGTACTAAAATGTGTGCTGTCCTTTCATTTAGACCATCTTAACTATCTTAATTTTTAAAAATAATATATATACTTATTTACCTTTGCAAAAAAGCCTGTTACAATTGCAAAACAATGCCTAACATTAAAATGTGAACTAAGGCTAAGGGAAGAAAAAATTGGAAAATGCAAATTTATTTGCATAATGTTAAGGCAAATGAAGTCTTCAATGTCCCTGAGCACATCTTGAGAGTAGATGCGATATTTTATTTCTTGCTCTAGGTTTTAACGAGTGTTCCATAAGAAAGGAACGTGGGATTCATGGGAAATCATAATCTCACGGAACTAAGAAAGACAACAAATAACATCCCAAATTGGTGCAGAGGAAACAATATTGTAAAAATCTGGATTATCAGGTTAAAACATTCATTTTGAATAAAAATGACTTAGATGATACCAATGTGAAAAAAAGTTTTAGCAGAATGAATAACCCTCTGCAAAAAAACACTATTTTATATCAAGAGCCTACGGTGTACGATGTGCTACCGAAACTTGTCCATAATTCGAAGTCCCCAAAACCAGTAGCAGTACAAAACTTCGGCCGCCACATGCCACTTTGTTGTGCAAGCCATCCACCGGTCTGTCAAGCTGCAACTTCGAGAGTGCACTTGTTCCTTAATTTTTGTGTCTTAATTTTCGTTACACCGTGCTCTTCTCTGTCGGCAAATTCCAAAATGCTTCCCTCTGTGAAGGTCTTTGATTAGTTTCAGGGTCATAACCGTGCACCTATGATTCATCGGCAGTTATGACTCTGGACGGGAAGTTAGGGTCATCTCGAAATTTTGATTGTAGCTCAGTGCAGACCTCAACCCGACGGTCTAGGAACTTCGCTGCAATTCATCTCACATTCAGCACATCCGCTGGAATGCGCTGACATGTCCCGTGTGACAGTCCAACCATATTACAAGCGTCATGGATAATGCTGCCTTCGATCCTCAAGGATCACTTCACGCACTTTCGAGATCGTTTCCAGAGCTTCGCATGATCACGATCGACCCGAATGTTTGTTATCATCCTTCGCAGACTCCAGACCATCTTTGAAACTCTTAAACCACGAATATGTTCTCTCTTGCATTAGAACTTACTCACCGAAAATCTCTTTAGGATGGATACGGTGGGTTTCAGCAGCAGTTTTCTTGAGCTTGAAATAAAATTTGCTGCAAATCCTTTGCACCTTCACGTCACCAATTTCGGAATTCACATGCAGGAAAGACCACGGTGTAATGAAAACAACAAAAACAAAGAAACATGCCCTCACGAAGATGCCGCTTGGAAGAACGGCATCCGAAATACATCCCCAGTGGCACCTAGTGACAGAAGTTCATATTGCGAATGTTTTCGGTGGAGTTTACAAAAATGAGGTAAACTATATACTCTTCAAGCATTTTAAAATGTTGAAAAAACATAATTCTATATCAGCTCAAAATTTCAATGTACATCAATATGGAATATTGGGAAAAATGGAAAACTAAGAAATAACTAAACCTTGATTAGCAATTAATGATGAATTAAATCCTAAAATATTATAGAGAAATCACTGTCGCAGAAATTTGAATAAATAATAAACGTGTTTTTTTACAACAAAGTAGTCAGGGGTTTTTTTTGTGTCAAACCCCCACCCTGAGCTTAAAATGGGTATTTATAATAATCGAGATTCTGAGAAGTATTAAAAATAAAATTTAAGATAAATCATAGCGCCACATTTAAGAAAGCTGAGTAAAGCGCGCTTAGTTTATTAAAGCAATTATAAAATAAACTTTCATTTGTCCAATGAGCGGAATGCTGGTTAATCTTGTTTCCTCCGGATGAAAACCCCCCACAAAGTCGTATCCTGGCTACATGAGTGAGATATGTTTCTCAAAAAACTGATAGGCTGGCCGGAAAATCTTCCAAAAGTTTATTTTAGCCGAATAGCTTCCCCATGAAATATAAATTATTCTCAGTGCCACGAAACTTCACCATATGCATTTTCACAAGATAACCTCTTTGAGTGAGGAAAATTATATTTGACATTCTTTCTTAAAACTCCTAGCAATTAATTTTTTTCCGCAATGAAGAAAATTTATTTTCGTGCATCAACATTTAAACTCCATCAACGGAGAGGAAATTACAAATTTTGCATACAAGGAGAGAAAATAATTTCAAGATAATTTCTCAATTAAAGATGAACTATAGTCATAACGGGATCCGCATTTAACAAGCGACTAATAACCCATCTGAAACAGGACTGCTATTATTCTGATAATTCTAAAAGTCACGTCATTGGTATTAAAAAGGGTATTTATAGTTGGATAGTTCTGATCCTGGGATGATTCCATTTGCTAAAAATGAAAATCCACTAATTTTCCTGGATCTGCACAATGTGTATTGCCAAATGCCACGCAACTTACGCAAGTTACTGTCAATGACAGCAGGGATTCCCGAACAGAACTCAACAGTACAACCAATAAAAATATGCTAGTAGACAAAATGGAGACCACGGTTCCACTAATTCGTTTCCTTAGCAGTTAAAAATATGTAGTAACGTCTTTTTGAGTGAAAGATCTGTGAACTACTTTTTACTACACCATCACCAACAATTGATAATCCACGATCCACTAACCAAATCGAGCACAGGGTATGATCGTGCACTCAATGAACTACGAAGATAACAGCTAAAATAAAGACTAACCTCAAAGCCGCTAGAAAATGAATAACTGAAAATCCTAAACTCTTCAAATTGGCACTTTTATAATTGAAAAAATATTCGACTATCAAGATTCTAAATCCAAGGAAAAAACTAAATTCGGATTCGCCACATCTTGCGGATATGTTTCCCAGACCTATTTCCAAACCAATCAACAGTCAGATTTCACCCAAGTTGGGTTTGATATGCGCTCATCATTGAGAAATGCATGCCATTGTGCTTTGAAATGACATTGTGGGACGGTTTTCCTGCCTTCATTTGCAGAGGGCAAACCAATAATTAATAATTTAATGCATGCTATAGGTACCAGTATGAATTGTTTAGGCTTTCACGAGAAACCCAATTTTCGTGACCCATATCCGATGGAAATGGTGAGTCTATAGAAAAGCTTTCATTTTGAAAGTATTGATTGAAGTGACGCACTTTCAATCATCGCCAGCGCAAACAATTAGTTGCATTCGTAGGCACCTAGAAAATCAGTAAAATATTTCCATAAGGTTTCCAACAGAGCATTTTCCTCAGCTTTATTGACACCTCACTTCACAACACTAAGTTGGAGGCATAATTTCGCGAGTATAAAAAAATATTTGATTTATTTTAAATAAACGTGTGAAAGATTTTCAAGTCAAGCGGAATAGAATACGCTTCCGCAGTCAGCTCGAACGATAAGTGAAACGACTGCGTCATGTTCTACAAAAGCTAGCCATTGGTGCATGCTGATCGCATACGCATATATGTCATTCATTCCACTAAATGAAAAATCATACCTTACGAGATAGCTCTGATGTAAGTTGGCAGTTCCTGATCTCTCCTTGGACTCCAAGATGAAGGGTATGTTGTGCATATGGGCCCCTGTAAGAGATTGAAAAGAGCTCTTTTACGGTAGAGAAATCATGGAGTTGTTTTCCCTAAAGAACGTGAATTCAATATCAAACAATTACCCGGAATAAGTCAACGGAATACTTAAATTGCTACTCTTGGGCATTATAAGAGAATTTTTTAAGTAAACGAAGTATATATATTTTAATATTTCA
>LYUA01003614.1:63274-73278 GCA_002093875.1 Calopteryx splendens
TAAGGCAACACTCTGGGGCGCCTAGAGAGACATCCATATGTATATTCATGATTAATATATAATTGTTTTTGTAGAAGTTTATTTAAATTATTAATGACACGCGTTAAGGAATAAAATTATTATACAACAAGGACAAGTTTATTTTTATTTTTGGGAAAAATAGTCCCTAATCGGATAGATTAAACTAAGGTATAACACCATCAAAAATAAATTGCTCTTGGTATTTTGAGTTGAATTAGAAATTTTGAATGCCGAGAAGGGGATTATGTATCATGTGAAGAATGATTATGCATCATTCACTGCTGGCTAATTTATTTTTTAATCTCAAAATTTTTATTAATAGCTAGAAAGAAATACAAGTTCTAGAAAAACATAATTCAAGCTCATATTTTTATGGCTACGATTATAGCCCATAAAAAATTAGATGCGACGGAATAATCGTTCGAAAGTGCTAGATAACATTTAATATTAAGACATTTACCGGAATATCTTATTGTTTCTTTGTAATTTTACTGTAGTTAATTAATTTGTAACTTTGCTAGAGTAATTAATTAGAAGTTGGAATCATTTCTGTAATACTTCACCTAAAGAGAAAACGATTAGACGAGAACACGATGAAGTTGAAATAACGAGAATCGCACTTAACATGCCTTTGATGAATAAAAAAAGATATTAATTGCAACAGGAAGACCTATGATTACTGATGTTCAGGAATGGCTTTAGTGACCGCAGTGGACAGGGTGAAAATGATAAGGGGAAAATGAAGCAGTAAGCGAGCAAAAAGGTATCGTCTTAAGGTGACCAGCCGTCGAGCGTACCATTAGTCAAACATCCAAATGGAGCGATCATTCATCAGTGGGCGTATTCCTCGCAAGTGCCATGCAGGGAGGCATTGAAGGAATGGCGGATATGAAGGAAAGGCCAAACTGGCTCCGAGTCCACTCCCGGCGAGGGGGGACGGCTGACCTTCGGGAGGGAAGGGTGTGCGAGACAAGTAAGGATATAAAGGTTGGGAAATCGAATGTTTTGACGTGCGGTTTTCGGGGAGATGGGTTTCTCCCTCCTGGCAAGGATGAATTGAGGTATAACTGTCTCAAAAGTTGGCGGCACAGAACTGCGGGGCGAGGAGTGGAAGCGGTGGGAGTAAAGTGAAAGTACGGGGAGAAGAGGGAGGGGGGACGGTGCGCGGGATGGACAGGTGAACCAAACTATTTTCTCGAACTCCCCCTCCCCCTTACTCCTGGGAATAGTTTGCCTTATCTTCCAGTTGACCGGACGCTACGTGAAGGCGATTCGCCCAACTTGTCGAAGCACTTGAGTTGGCAACGGCTATTCGGGATTCCCAAACTGACCTCTCCACGCTTAACTACCTTCCTTCCCCATTTCGAAGGATTATGAAAGTTCTGAAGCCGAGGCAAAACAATCAACTACAGCGACCCCGGCGAGTTTCCGCGAAATCTATACACGCGCACACAGGAATGTAGCGAGCACACAGGAATGGACGGGAAACGAGGAAGAGTGTTCAGGTGAGAAAGGGGAGAGGACTTGGAAGGAATTTTGCTGTACCATTGGAAACGAGGTCGAGGAGGGAAAGTGATTGGGAGAAGTTGAGGTTAAAGACTAAGTTAGTCGAGGCACATCTCGGCATTTCATGGCTTTCATCATTTTAAAATCGCTAAGAAACGTGTGAGAAGATGAAAAATCACATAACATTCATATGATTTACGACCCGGGGCCAGTTTTTCAAACCTGTAAATCTTATAAAAAAATCGTAACTATAATCTAGACTAGATATTCTAAACCAAATTTAATTTTATAAGAATATTCCATAAGAACTGAAACATATTTAATTACATTACAAGATTTTGCATGAGCAAAATACAAGGACTGATAAATTGACTTGTAGCTTTGAAAAACGGGCCGTTGTTTGCACACAAGAAATGTAATTTTGACAATACATAACTATTTTAGTTCAACAAGAGGCAGGATGAACGTGCTAACGATGAATGTAAAGTGAACATTTTTTCCCACTTGGACACCATTTAGCACCAAATACCGATTTTGTGTGACGCATATGTATTTGGTAAAATTTCAATATTAAAGAGTGAAAAAATGAGTACAAAAATTAAACGACAAAATTCTTTGTTTTGATGAAATCGGAAAGTAAAAACGTATCATATTAAGACGTGACATTTTAATAACCTTCAAATCGTTTCGGCAACTACTGATTTCCGATAAAAATAACGTCCAATAAATTTCCCTATTTCAGTTATATTTGCTAGTTCGCACACCCAGTTCCCACTGATCCCATTAAACGTCAAGCACCATTAAGACGGCAAATAAATGCATTCCTCACTTCGTCAAGATACCCCTTTCCAGTCATTGATTAAATACACGATTCGTATTATTATATCTCAAGGCTACTAAATACAGCTTTGAGGAACTGAAAATAAATCTTTTAATACTCGACTCCAACGCCGTAGTGTAAACCTCGAATACTTCCTTGTGGATGAAACACAGACCATCTTAGTAAACTCCTGAGGTAGAACAAGTTCAATCGGTATTATGGACCGGAAATAAGTATCGATACTGATACCAGGGTGTGAAGAAATAACTGGAATTCTTCCTCTAGTCACTGCTGACAAAGCACTGATGCTCAGATTTATTCCCAAGGTGCTAGTTTATAGCTTAAATTCCAAATTGTTTTCACCATTATAAAAAAATGTCAATTAATATTTGGTCATTGTAATAACTTTCAGTAAAACATTCTTCCCATCATCACCACTAGGATTCTTTGAGCACCGGCACTTAGGATTTTTGGCCTAAATACCTACGTTACCTAGTTCATAATCTAAAAACTGATGCCAAGGAGTCAAAACTTATTTTCATGTTTTTGTTACCGAACCTTGTTTCCAGCCATATTTCAAGCTGATGCCGTACAATTTATTGCAAGACTAAGATAAATAATAAAAACGAATTAAGTCGAAGTAATGGAGATAAGCTTGAAATAACAGTATGAAAGAACACACTGGAACATGATAAAAACGTTTGCTATTTAGGCAACAAGATCACTAGCAATCGAAAAAGGAAGAGAATGCATTCAAAATTTGAGATCGAGCGATGGCCCTCTTCCCGACGTTCAATCGATATAGTAGCAAAATAGGAATGGAGATGAAAGGTTTTATCAGTAGCAGCAGCTACTAAGGTGTAATAGTATGAGTACTGACATAAGAAAGGAGTCCATTAAAAATTATATATGGAGTTTACTTTTCTACGGCTGTGAGTCATGGGCGAGGGGAGTAGCTGAAAAAAGAAGATTAGAAGCGATGATGTTTTGCTATAGAAAAATGATAAAAATAAAATCCAGAGGCACAATTGTTTACCGAACATCTTACGAGACGCAGGTATTGACGAAGAAAAAATGAAGGAATAGAAAGATTGGCAGGTAGCAGAGAGCTGCTAAAAACCAATCCTCAGATGGAAGAACCATTGTGATGATGAAACTAATACTCCTATGCGGAAAGGTATTAAAATCCTATAAAAGGTTACAAAGGTGGTTTTATTCTCCGGAAACAATATAAAATTGGCGTCGGCAAATAAAAAAAACCACTGACCCAAGCCTGAGAGTGTATAAACCCGGCACTAAATGCTCCGAGGATGATGGCAGAGTCAGCCATAAAAGCACCCAACAGCTGAATGCCTGGCCTGGTGGAACACCCGTTAATACTTCACTCACATCATCCTACATCAAATTTTAAATTGTTTTAGCGTACCTACACATCTTTTTGTAATGCCATCAGATAAATTAACCTTGAATAGACTAGGATTAACCGTACTAACCACTTGACCCGGTGTAAGATGGCTTAGCACAGGCTGAGTGCGATATGACGAAAGAGCAAAAAGAGGCGTGGGTTCAAATGGAGCAGAAAGCATCATTACAAAATTGAATTAAGATATGCCTTTCAGAAGGGTAGGTATACTGGGAAAATGCGCTTGAAGAGAAGGAATAGGGAAAGCAGGGAATCGAGAAGAGGGGAGGGAAGGGATAGTGCGTTGAAGCAGGAAATGAAGCCTTTAACGAGAAAGGAAATGATGCGTCAACGAAACGTTGCGGGTAGATAAAGATATGGAATAGCTCCATACCCACTGAAAAGCATTCCTCATCAAGTGTAGAACCGAGGAGGGAGAGAAGGAAGCGATCCTCATGAATCAATAATTTCCAATAGTCCTCATACTAATGAATAAAAATAGGTGGGAGTCCATCTCGGTATTATGATTAATCTAATGTTGATATTCAAAAGGGTCAGAAAAATACTTAGCGTCTTCCCTTACTCCCCATTTGTAGCTTTCTTAACTTGGTAGGTATTGAAACGCTAATCATCAATAGTAATATTACATAGTTAAATAATATTGCAAGTAAATTCAAAATTAAAGCCACTTCTGAGAATACCATTAAATGTGTGAAAATGCTCAAAACTTCAGTAATAAACTGCGGGACTCAGAATAAATTGAAGACATTTGTTACCATCAGCTAAATAAGGAAAATTATGGTCATGACATTCAATTTTTTAATAGGCATCATATTTATTTACTTTCTCTGTCAGATGTCATAGAACATGATTTGGGACCAGATACAAGAATTAACGGTTTGGACTTCTTTTATAAAGTTTAACACCGAATCCAATATTCTTCGACGGTATACTGAAAAGTAATCTGATATATTTTTACCTTCAAGGTTCCTAATTCATAAATGAAAATTTTCATCAGAATAGTTGTAAACAAAATGGAGAGTCAAATCAGGTTATTGGCCCACCGGATTGTCTGCAAAATCGATACACCTAGGCCATGTTCTAGTGCCACAAAGTTCAGTATCAGATGATATAATTACCTAGTCGATCATGAAGCGAGAATCTCGGCTGAAATCTCTTAGGAGAACATGATAGATCAAAGACAGGAACTGAGAACGCGACAATTTTTTCTCGTTGCGATCTTCAACTAATCCACCAATTGCGATGATGTTGGGAAAGAGCTTGGTTATCGGGCGTGGAAAAACAAATACAAAATTTATTAATAACTATACGGAGTTACATCTTTTGGTTCAGCAAAATAAATTAAAAATCTTAAATAAACTCAATTATTTTGGAAAATATCCATGCCAATATCCCACAGCTGCGCTGGTTATAATGATAAAGAGGGCGATCAGCCTTTAAGATCGCACTTCAAAACGAGTCCGCCGAGGACAGACTTGGGATCAGTGGGACACGACCTGAGTTATTTGAACCAATACGGTTCCTTTCTCCCTGATATCATTTTCCCCGCTGGCTCACTCCTTGATGATTCTGATAGGATGTCAGGTGATCAGTGCGTGTGCACTCACATGTTCCCTCGGGAAATCAATGTTTCTTACTAGATGACATCTCAAAAAGCACTAGAGGAGAAATATCAGACGCTACGTGTCCAACATGCAAAGCTAGGAAACCAAACCATGAACCTCGTATCATATTTCTCGAAAAGAAAATGACGCACTCTGAGAGACTACGGCTCGCATAATTAAGCATTAAAATTTATGTAAATTCCATAAGCCTTACGAATCATTTCGGAAATTGTGTAAAGTTTCGAAGGTACCTATTCCCTTTCCTTTCAAAGCACACATTTCCCCGTATAGCATTGCCAACCAAAAATTTTCCTCACCGGTCAGGGAAACGTCAAGCAGATCTTCTCGGCCAATTTGCCTTGACGAAAGTATAAAGGTTGTGTAGGTAGGTGATTGTTGCATTGTCACAGAATAACTCTCACATTTCCCCCGTAGTACAAACACCTAAAAAAAATTCGTCACTCTGAAGGTAATTATAAATACTTTAAACAAAGTTGGAGTTATGACGGACAAACGTTCGGGTGTTTAAATATCTTCCAGTTCGCGGGAGGGAGCTGGGAGGTTCAAGAGGAAAAACAGAAAAACATTACTATTTTGACCACGTCAATCACGGCAATGCCCTTTGGTCAGAGTAAAGGGGATGGGAAAGTTGGTCGTTAAAATGGCCAGTGGTAGGGGATTTTTATTGAAGAAGTACTCCTCTATTTCGGTATGGGATGTAGATTTCCGATTTGGATAGATAAGCATTTGACATATCCAAGATCAATATTGATAAATAATTTTCTTATCAAATATACATATCCACTCAATTAAACTTACACGAAAATTGGAAGCCAAAAAAAAACAACTCATATTCTAAGAAATATTCCTCCTCAAATCTAAATGCAACACTATACATTTTGATAACTACCGAATATCCACAAACATTGACAATCGGAATCGTTCGCTACGACGAGAAATATCAATTTTATTCGCTTATTAAAAAGATAGATCCAAAATATTATTTTAGTGAAAAACCAATTCTCCTGCGTTCACATATCATCTCGTTAAACTAAAATGAAAATACGAAAAAGTTGCCGCCCACTCCGAAAATAGTGATCCGAGAGTCGGTAAACCCGGTGGGTTGAACCATGTATTTACTGCATAAACCCTTTTCGTAAATATATCAATGATTAGGCTTGTATAGGTACTTATGCCCGTTGCTTAAAATACTGGACGCTAGGGCACGTTTAGCTGAACTTCGAGAGTGGGAGAGCCACGCCTGTATTTGAAGATACCACGGGTGGGTACCAATGAGGACCTTAATTTTAAATAAATACTGTACTAAATCAATCAACTGTACTCAAGGAATCTGAATGGTTAAAATATAGAAGAAGGTTGAGTTCTACTATTTGGGAAGGAGAATCACCACTAATGGAAAAAGTAGGAGGGACAGCAGAATGGCACGCGTCAAAAATTCATGCCTTCTGCAAGAAGATAAACGTATCAGAGCACAAAAAAGGCTTGAATAAAAACAATTTCATATATATAAGGAGTGTACTTCCTCACGGATGTGAGATATGAATGATGGCATCAGCAGAAAAGACTAGAAGCAATTAGAATATGGTGAACAGGAAATGGATCGCTGACGGATCGAATGACAAAATAAAATGTCTTCGAAAAGTAGGAGAATAAAATCATTTATGTAAAACTCTAAAAATAATTCGGATACACTTGTAAAACATATTTGGAGGCAATATGACGTTTGTTCAACGGCACCGCTTTGCATTAGTCGAACTTATTCAGCATTATATGATTCTACTTGGACAGCATTAAGGGGTGATATTTCAATAATGATTTTGAAAAAATATTTAATGTTTTTATTCACTTGATATGCATTCTTCTTTGCCAGGAAGAGTTATTGTCCGCTTATAGAATTAATCTCTAATTATTCAAATTGTTTTTCTCCACGAATTTGGCAAATATTAATATTCAGAAGAAATTGTCCAGCAGTTATCTCTGTATGCTATATTATCAGTCTGCATATCTCGGTATGTTTCTGCATATCATAATATTACACATAAATATGACTATATTTTTAATTTAAATGCTTATTCTCCCTACAGACGGTGTAGAATGTGTCAATTACCGCTTTTCAATCCCCCGTCAACAATATCAAGCCCTATAGCTTAATCTTATCGGGTAAGTATGCTTATGGAATTTCGTAAAACGAAAGGAAAATAATTTTACGCAAGAGCAGCCCTGATTCGCACGTCCTTGGTTGTTAGGATTGATCCACACCCTCGCAATCACGCGCAAACCGTTGTCGCAAAAACGAGAACGCCGAGGAAATCCCCTCGGCCTGACCTGCCCCGCCGACTCATCCCCTGAGGGTGCATGTCACTCGTGGGCAAGGAGGCGTGTGTGCGAGACAGAACTTTGCACCCTGTCCCTTATAGGAGAGATACTCGAGGAGTGGAAATGAGCCGCATCACACACTCCAACGCTCACGCAGGGAGACAAGTCTCGGTCTTCGAACCAAAACCTCTCCTCAATAGCTTAAAGCTTAATTAACACGTCTGAAGCATGGACTTTCCACTTCATTAGGCGGAAATCCTAAATCCGAGGGCCGGAATGGATCGCACGTACGCCGTGATAGGACATTGATCGGCGTTGAGAGAGGGAGATTGAGGGAATATAAATAAGTTACGCTTCCTTGGCGATTCTCGGAAGGTTTCGCCGTGAGTGAGTCTCGCGGTAAGAAACAGAAAAGAGGAGAGCATAACGCGGGGCAGTCACAAGGTCCATTTGAATTATTAATGAAGCTGCAGAAACCTCAATCGAAATTTTATCGGACGGGGTCTTAAAAATGAAAAAACAAGGTCATCTCTCGAAGTATCCGATTATGAGATTAGAGGAGATTTTTATACAGCCCCATTTCATAAAACTCCAATCCAGATGAGCTCGAGTGCATAACTGGGGTTGATTTAGTGAACCACTTCAGAAAACATTACCAAAATGAAACTTATATTAGTCACTTAATATTAAATTATTTTTTACCGAGACACCTTCACTTCACCAATTCTATGTTTACACATAAAAAATAATGTAATACTCGTATTCTGCAAAAACCTTACTAGTGAATGGAAAACTCATTCAAGTTTAGGTATGAAGTAGGCATCCCCGTAAAACACCCTATATTAGCAATTAACGTACAAAGAGGTCCTAAAAACGTGCAATTCGTTATCTCTCACAGCAGAGCACAGTTATTCAAACAAAGTTTTTGCTCCATTCATTTGCTATGATTCATTCTTTCATCTATATTCTGCGAGAGCCTTAGCAGTTGGTGGTGTGTTCATTTAAGTTCAAAGACTATTAGGCAGCCTTGCTAGTTATCCTAGATTAACAACTTATAAAGAAGTTATAACAATGTGCTTAACCAGGGGTGGTACCCAATGGAAGAAGCCTTGCTATATCTCGATATCTAGGTAGCGGCATCAAACCATGCTATTCAGTGACAGTATAAAAGGTATCACGTTTTGTACCTAGGTCACGAAAACGAGTTTCTGGTACCTTAATACCAGTAGGTACGAACGTACCTACTGGCATTAAGGCACACCTACCTACCTACAGGTTACGAATCCTTGGTACCAGAACCTAGGGCATTAATACTTGGTAGGAATTTCTCGGCACCTAGGTACCGGTAAAACCACTGATTTAAACATTTCTTTTTCTCAACTCATATGTTATTATTCAAGTGCTAACGTATTTCCTATTTCAACGGCATATCATTTCATTACAGAATATAATCAATAAAATATTTCAAAAAGGGATGATTGAGGGCAATCTCCAATCGGTTTCGTCGGTTCCCATTGAGACAATCAAAGATTTTGGGAGAACGTACGAAGGCGCGCCTTCCCGCTATATACAGAAAAAAAACGCGGGTTTCGGAGAACTGATTGAAAGCGCTGAGGCAATATCGAATGAGAGACGGAGTGTTTGCAACGAATGCCGAGACCGGGAAACGGCTCCCGCCCGGTGCGATTCCGTGGGTGGGGTGGGAGGAAACTGGTGTGGACGGGATGGCCCGTTGGAACAGAATGCGGGGACGAGTATGTAGAGAGGGAAAAGAAGAAGCGGAGAAGAAATAACTACAAGGGAAGAGGATGAAGAAAACTAAACGAATCCATTGATGGTGGAAGGAGGGAACGAGAATGCAAAAACTTTTTTATCCCGCGCGAGCGGTCGGAATGAGTTTCTGAGGAGGTCGCTTACCGGGATATAAGCTGCGAAGGGTGGAGTCCCCGCAGACATAACAAAAGGGAGAGGAGGGAATGAGAAGAATGGCAGCGGTTTGTGAGGAATAGAGGAGGGAGTGGAGTGAGGGAAAATGGAGGGAGGAGAGAGGAATGTATATGAAGAGAAGAGGAGAGAGGGAGTACTTGAATGGACACCCCATTTTTTTCGGGGTGAAAAAGGAAAAATAGCACAGGGTTCGCGGATGAAGTGGAAGGATGAAAGTTTTTTGGGCAGCCGAGATGGCGCTGGCGTTTTTAGGACCAAGGGGGAAGCGGGAGTGGAGCCGGTGGTGCGATGGGGTTCGGTGAACAGGGTCCGTTGGAAAGAGCTAGGGCACGCGCTGGTGTCGGGG
>LYUA01003616.1:125715-136460 GCA_002093875.1 Calopteryx splendens
ATTCATTGATGTAAACGGGGCGACTTGGGACATCGCTTAGGCCGATTTCGACTGTAGCTAGATCGCGTTTCGTTCTGCGAGCATTCACAAGACTGGAAGCATGAACGATACGTAGAAATTGAACAGTTATCGGGGTCGGTCTGGAATCGAGATCACTGTTAGGACGAGGTTTAGGCCCGTAACAATGGTCAATATCACTTGGAAGGAAGGATATAGGGCATGAATGAGACTCCAAATGTGTGATACTCCAGCAAAATCACCTCATCAGTGTTAGAAGTTTTGATAAGAGATCTTTTTCAAATGGCTTAAATTTTCTGTCGTTAATTAAGTACAATAACAGTTATTAGTTTAATTAATAAATTTAATGTCACATTTTCTATGAGAATCGTAATAATTTTATGATTTCATGAAAACTTTCCAATTGCTGGACGATGCTTCTCCGTTTGGACCTCGGACAAGATGATGATTAATTGTTGCACAAAACTTCCAAGATGATATAAAATGGACTTCGGGAGTCTTTGTTGGAAAAAGTGCATTAAAGTTTCACAAAATAAATAAAAACACAGGAGTACTTAAAAATTCACAGGCTATATTTATATACTTACGCATAATCTCAATTTTCACAATTTTAAAGGTTCACAATTTTAATTGCCACCTATAAAAATTAAGTTTTCTTAATTTTGGCATCCCCGGAATGTGACGACTGACGTGGGTGAATGCGATGGGCGATGTTTCGAAAGTCTCTATACACGGTAGCTATCGCCTAGCATATTCGTATTGACTTTATATAAACTTTTTTACACCAGAGGTCAAGAGGAGAGTATTTACAAAACGTATTTTAGCCAACGTAAAATCGTATTTCACCAGATAACTGTTGTACGAAATGATGCCCAAAAATAAAAACGAATAAAAGGCAAAGATATGCATTTTATAATATACTATACAATTTTGCTCTTGAAATAAAGAAACAAAGATTTTTTAAAATTTTTGGTGTATTAAAGTTCACTTAAAATTTAAATTTACATTTTAAAAGGGGAATGTGAAAATTATTTAATCTGAATTGAAAAACTTTATCTTTTCACAATAAGAGCAGTATATTAATTAATATAATTGAAAGTAAGACATTTTAATTCATTTGCATGTTTTATCTTAATTATTGGAATAGTTATATAATAGTGTTTATAAATTTTGTGTTCCTTTGAAAAATAATCATTTTCTAATTTTTAGAATTAATTTATCAAATATAATTTTGATATTATGGCCAGGTCACGTCAAAGTTTAAAACATTCTCTATCAACTCACTTCAGTTCAATGTCAAAAAATGATTTAAAAATAATGTTAAGTGCAATTATACAAATATATATTCATTTCTTTGCCACTGAAAAACTTGAAGTTTTGCAATTCCCTTGGCGAGGTTTATAGCGCGCGAGGCAGACGGCCAAACGACCAGATTTCCAACGGTCGAGCATGATACCGCCGGAGAATTGCGAGCACTCATTCCATCGATGGCGGATTACATTAGACAAGCGCGTGTCATGTCCTTCAAGGACCTTGACTCCAATTGATTTCGTGAACGTATGCAGGCACAGAATTTTGTACAGAATTGCCAGCTGAATATTATATTTTGGAAAGAGTGTTAGTAAATAACCACTTTGTTAACTGATTATTGGTCGGCCGTAGGCGTAGGCGTTTTGCAAAATTAGTATAACGAAGATATTCCATTTGATTCTAACGAAGGAGTGATCCACCCATTTTGAATGGCTACCATTTTCTTTGCAGCCAATAGGACCGCCTTTCAGCGATAATGGCCGAATGGGGGCGTGGTTACCATTCTCCCACCGTATTGGTGGAATTTTTCTAGTGCAGCGGTGGGATGAGTGCTCACAGTTTATAAACCTCCTGCGGTATCATGTGCGCCCGTTAGAAAATCTGGTCGTTTGGCTGTCTGCCTCGCGCGCTATACAGCTCTCCCAATGAATTGCATATTTTCAAGTTTCTAAGGGGCAAAGAAATCCACCTAATACTATAATTGTACATAACTCTAGCTTATAACCATTCGTTTACATTGCACGATAGTGAAATAAAAGAGAACCATTCAAGCTTTCACGTGAGTGGGACATAAAACCTGAAAATCTTCGACAAAGATATTATGTATATTGGAATATTTTATGTAATGCAAACAAACAAAAAAAATCGAATACTTTATTGTTAAACCACTCCAAATATTAAAATAAATTTATGAAATGAAAAAGAATTAAAATGAAATATGAATTAAAATAACCTTCCTTTAATTGCAAAATCACATTGTCAGCGAACTTTTAGTTACGAAAAGTATAAATTTAAATGAATCTGGTGGTTATACTTTTCAAAGCAAACTTGTATTGATTTTAAAATGCATGTCTAGATTTCATTAGTTTTTTTAAATTGAATTTTAAGGTTCTTTGGGAATCATAATATAGCAATGAATTCATGCACCTTATCAAATGGCTGGACGAGATTTTTCCGTTTGGCCATAGGAGTTGATGATGCTAAAGCGTCGTACCAATCTTCCAACAAAAAAGAATATTGACATCGGCTGTCTTGTGCTAAAAATTTGCATTAAGGCCTCCCAAAATCAAAACTAGAGCATTTTAAAAGGCACTGGCGGCATTTATACAATTGAGTGATAGGTCACAATTTTGATGACCCCCATAAAAATTATGTTTTCTGACTGTTGGCATCCCCGGCAAGCGGCGATCAATACATGGGTGTGTACATTTGAAATTACCGACAAGATGTTTCGAAAGTCTGTACACGGCAGTTATCGCCTTACATTATTGTTTTTAATTTTTTACACTATTAGGTATTCAAGAGGCCTAGTTAACCTAAAGTACTTAATACGTGGGACGTAGGTATGGGATGTACTTTGGCCTACTTAAATCCGTATTTCAAACGATAATAGGTTTTCGATAAGGAGTCCAAAAGTATAAAGAATGAAATAAAAAATACTTTTTAGAATGAAATAAAAAATGCTTTTTAGAATGAATAAAAATTTGCATTATAAATAAAATAACAACCACATTTATTGAATTTCATTATTATAGTAACTTAAAAGTTTACCTGAAATATAAATGTACCATAAACGTAAATATGGAAATTATTAAAACCAATTTTTATATCTTGCTCAATTTGTTTAGTAATAACTGTAATTATTAAGTTCAAATTCCGTCAGTTTAAAATATAATATGTTTTCAAATTTTTATAATGATGCTAAATATAATTCTGGTTTAATGTCCCACTCACGTCAAAGTTGAAATCATTCTCTATCACCTCACTTTAATTCAATGTCAAAAAATTATTTAGAGAGAAAGGTAAGCATATATATGCATTTCTTTGCGCCTGTTAAACTTGGAAATGCAATTCCTGGGCGATGTTTATAGCGCGCGAGGCAGACGGCCAAACGACCAGATTTTCTAACGGGCGAGCATGATACCGCAGGAGGTGTATGATTTGTGACCACTCATCCCACCGACGCACAAGAAAAATTCCACCAATGCGGTGAGAGAATAGTGACCCCGCCTCCTTCCGGCAGTTATTGGAAGTTACTCTAGGAAAGGCGGGTCCTAGTGCCTGCAAAGAAAATGGTAGCCATTCAAAATGGACGGATCACTCCGTTAGAAAGCAGTGGAGTATCTTCCTTATATTATGGATATAATACACATATAGATTCAACAATAACTATAATAGGTTAACGATGTAGATTAATCTATAACTGCTCTGGATCGTAACATACCTACTACTTCAGATATTGGCCAGCATCGGTAGCCAGTTGGTAGCGTGGTATCGTAGGGTTGGTAGGTGAAGTTATTGGGGCTCCTGAAAAAAATGCTACCTCGGACAACGGTTGAATGATAAATCAGGGAGGTCAAGATGGAACTGAGAGGGATAATTTGGTCTTTCTTTAATCTGTCAGAATGTTGATCAAACAATTACATTGGAAGCTGTTGTACCTATTAACTACTAACAGAAACTCATAAGATGAAATTTTTTCTACGAAAAAGTAATTGATTTGACCGCAATTCGAACCCCGAATTCCGATTGGAAGCAATGGAAATTTCGCGCTGCTGGAGAATTTTAAATGGCCTCGTAGATCGTCTATCGATGGAATGCTATGAAGAACTGAAGAAAAGGAGCCTACTGTAAACAGTAAAGAGAAGAGACAGGAATATAGGACATTTGAGATGTGGTGGCCTTCTGAAGATTATAATGTAAGAAAGATTGAATTGGGAAAAATAATAAGAAAGATGGTGTGTTTGGAGCAAATAATGAATGACTTGAAAAAGAAGAGATACGAAGGCACCAAAAGATTAGTGTATGTTAGAATTGAGTGGACAGCTGAGTCAAAAAAATCATTGGGTTGATGACTGATGATAGTTGTGATTATATAGTGCTATCGCTTCGCCAGAGGGATGGCTTAAAATTGATACTCGTAGCGGATGAGCCATATTTGGTGTCGAGTGTTTGGCATAAAACAATTTACGGTTGGTGACCGAGAAGACTTCTAATCATGTTTCTTTGTCTTTCACATCCTGTTATGCACCTTTATGGGTCATCTCATGGGTCTTACATATCTATTTGTTATGAGTGATTATATAAAGTAATTTCAAACTTATTCAAAAGTGTTGAACTAGGATTTAAAGTATATCTACAAAAGATAATACGAATCCAGCCATAAGTTATTTCATAGATGACTTCCTCTAGATTAGTTTGGTGTGTGAAGAGGTATACCGACGGTAAGCGGTATACCGACCGAGAGGAAGAGGTATACCGATGGTATACCTCTTCCTCTAGGAAGTGATATACCATCACCCATTTTATGCAGGGTATAATATGATTTTAAATATATGACATACTACTGATAAAATAAGTTATCTAAAATCAAAGGATTCACACTTAAAAATAATCAAACAATTTATTTTTAAAACTTCAGAAAGACTTTAATTGATTTCGTTTGCTGGATGCTTTTTGGACATCTGCTTCTTTTGGACATCCAGAATATGTTTGGACTTACGAATAGGCATGCTTCTGCCCCGTATGGGGTCTTTTACTTCTGGAAGCAAGGAGGAGTGATAAAAAAATTTCATTTTTGGATCCAACTTTTCCCATGGTTCACAAAAATTCATCACCTTCACTGCTTTGATGTGAATTGCATATCTGTGTTCATCTTGAATAAGCAGAATTTCCCCTTGTCACGTTGAGCTGGTCTGTAAAATAGATACTGCCATATTCAAGCAGTAAATTCTAAACTTATTACTAGAGTACCGCATGCGTATGGCTATAATATTTTGAGGCAGAAATCTATTTCCAAGTATCCATTAACAAAATTTAGCATAAAATTCTTAATCATCATTAAGGTTAAATAAATATCATATAATTAAAGAAGTTTCAAAATTTAATATTTATATATATTAAGGAACCTGATAATAATACACATGGTTTATGTTGATATTTTCGTCTTGGTTGAAATATTAAACTTTGCTCTGGGAAATATCATCAACGGGGTTTATGCGTCTTGCCGAGTTGGGTCATTCAATAAGGTGATTTTCAATGTTACTGTATAATATGTAACTCACCATCCGATATGGTCGTTGGGCGCATGCGATACACTGCTTCAAAGTAGGTCTCTCCTTTCCACAAAGCACAATTGCTTTGTTCAGTAGTATGCCTCTGTAGCTGTAACCTGGCATCGTCGGACATTTTCAGTGAAAGTAAAAACTCACTTGATTCTACGATACATATTTTATCGTTAATACTGAGCTTGGTGACTAGGGATCCTTAGTCTGCATCAGTCGATTTGCTTACTAACAGAGCTCAACTTGATGTATCCTTCCAAATTTGAAGTCCTTTTTGGATCTTTCGTGGTTCCATTCTTTTCATGTTTTGTCCGAGGCTGGTTTCGTGCAGTTTTTGGTGCAACTAACTGTGCATTATTCATGTGTTATATAAACCACAGCTCCCATTGCCTGTACATCACCCGGTGCATGACCCCCACTCAGGAATGTTTCACCATAGTGCATGCCTGGTGTGAACTCACCCCCTACAACACACCCCAGCGGTGGCTTGCAGGGAATGTAGATGATGTAGATACTTTATGCCACCCTCGGCCGCAGATGTTTACTCGCTTTCCTCCTAAAACTTGTGCACGCCTTTCCTCCTATCACTATTTTAACTCTATATTGCCGTGCACATGTGAAAGGTTTTCCAATCGTACAACACGTTACCATATCAATAATTAGATTCTATATCCAAGGATACATTATATTACCCCACGATAAGGAAGTCATTCAAGGTCGTCGGATTACGCTGGTAGGCTAAGCTATAAATAATCTTGTCCAAACTATCTTGGTGGTAATTAATTTATCTCAGAATTGTTAAACCCACGCATAATTAGTTTTTACCAACTATTATAATGAGTAACTTTTTTTAGATTTTCTAAATAGGTATTTAATTAAAGCTCCAGGAAATCTTTCGGAAAAGTTCGAAATCAGTTCGAGTTTCCAAAAAAGAAATGAGCCGGAAAATAGGAACGACTACGCAAAATAATGATTTTTTTTATTCTTGGAAATGTTTATTACGGCACATTCCTTTATTTCAAGTTGTCTCTGGAATAAAGTGAAATACGTTTTTGACATGATTATTTATATTAAATTATTATGTTCTCGCTCATCGCGCTACTGTGAAAGGCCGCGTCAATATCCGCCTTTGCTTTACAGTCGCAATGAAGAAGTTGTGAATTTTTGTTACCTCTCTCCATTTCATTTTAAAAATTTTCAATGCAAAAAAAGTTTCATCGTATAAACAATAATTAATTACCCGCTAATTACCTCTTTAGACCCCCAACTATAATACGTGCTATCATGTACGAATACAGGAATGCCACAGCACCCATTGAAAATAATTGAAAACATCTCTTGCAACCCCTGGAGTCTTCTTGGTGTTTTGGAGGAATGATGTAGCCTCTACGATAACACAACCCCGATTGGGATGGGGATTCTTGGAGGTACAAATTCCAGGAAATTGTTTGAGGCTTGAGGAGGCTTTGTATATATTCTTACCCATCGAAAGAAGTAAGAGATCGCTTCGATTTACGTTAATATATTCAGGCCAAATAGATTAAAAATTCAATTTTTTTAAATATTGTCATATTCAGAGTTTATGAAGTGGCGCCGAATATGATTTAAAATTAACGGAAGCCTAATATTTTCACTTTTTTCCAATATAGTCGAATGATTACGCATCTGGTGGTGTTAACGCATCTGGAATCAACTTGAAATAGGTTCTGAAATAGGAATGTAGCCTTAGAAGTAACAAGCAGAGGATTCCAATTAGGGATACTGCGAATTTAAATGTTTCCTGTCCGACCGAAAGTGGAGGGGGGGGGGTCCTCTCAGATTTTATAATAATACCTATGATAATTAAATTTTATAGAGATTTTGGAACTGTTAATGGAATTGTCCGAAAGGATGGTCCTAATTAAATATGGCCGCGACACTCTTGACGTTGTCCTCGTGACCCAATCCCTAAGGGTCATCAAGGGGGTATTTCTCGAGAGGTTTCCACCGGCTTTGCATTAAACCCCCTTCAGATGTGCGTTACCCTTCTCAATCTTTACCAGCCGCGGTGAATTTCATGGGATAAGAGAAAAGAATTCTAACATTCTCGATAAAATTCTCTGCTTAACGGATATGGAATTTTAGGACGAAAGGTAATAGTCCAAATAATTGGTAAAAGGATAATAAATAGATTTTGGCAGTTATCTTTACAAGTTTATTATTAAATTAGTTTCTATACCGTACTCAGCGCCAAGCACGTAAGAGCCAAAAGGACTCGATTTCATAAAATTAAAAATGCAGCGCGAAAATTAAAAGAAGACATTTATATACCTAGGATAACTAGGGGTAAAGATATTAACGCCCATTATTAAAGTTAATAAATTAACTTAAACCGAATTGCGTACATGGTACACTTGTAAAACATGACACAGTAATTATTGTAAAATCACAACTGCAAGAGACATTCATTTCATTTTCCTAGTATATGAAGTTAACTCAACAGCTGTTATCCACCGCCACGAACATGAACGCCAGCGGGGAGACAAGAGATGAGGAAAATCATATAGAGGGGGGAGTTCCAGAAAACAGGGCGCCCTTGAGGGGGTGGGCCAAGTAACCGAGGATCTGTTGGAGGCGTGCACGAATGAAAAACATTGTTCTCTTTCCTAGTAACATCACCGAACACGAGCCGTTGAAGGGCAATGACGGTAAATAAATAACTGAAGTTAAAGTGCGACAAAATTTCAAAGAAAAAGATCAACAAAATACGAACCTTGATTACCTCAACAGGTAATGACCGAGAATGCCAAATACTTCCACAAATTAATGACAAATAAATTACTGGGAGTAAAGTGTAACGCTTGTTTTTGTGCCAGCGAATTATAACCCCTGAAAAAAACATATTAGACGGGAATAGTACATTCAAGCAAAATTCACATTCTTGAATACTCTTGTGGCTAATTGTTTCAAAATTATTACTTTTGTCTTTTGACTCTAAGGAGTTTAGCTTGTACACATGCATTTAACTTCGCATAATAACAAAAAATGGCATTAATTTATGCTACACCTGGATGAAGAAAACTTCAACATACTATAGACCGAGTAAAGTGTGTCCAAACGTAAGATTTTTACTACCTATCAGAAAAAACACATCCTGAAGTAAATGATATATGTACGATCATGCAAAAGCATTTTAATCACACCCGGAATTAATTTTCGTTATATTTAACTCAAATAAAAGCAACCGGTACACTTACAGCTTCAGCGACGGAGGACGAGAAGATACGACGGCTGCCACGCTGACGAGAACACGGGAGAGAACACACGAATCGACACAAACGTCCTACTCCGTCGTTTCCTCAGACAAAGTAAAAGAAGCTAGAGGGATGAGGAAATGGAGAAATCAAAGAGGGGTTCATTCTTCTTGTTAATGATGTTCGAAGGAGGAGGGTGGGGAAGGTGAGGAGAGCAGCGAATGGAGAACGGAACGCATCGAGCTGCTGGCCGAAGTTGGACTGCGACTGAGGGGGTGCAGGGGAATGGGATTGCTTTCATACGAAGGGGTGAAGGAAATCCACCATTGTTATAAGTGGCATGGCAGTCAATGATAGCCAAAAGTACACCTTACACAACTTTGAAGAGAGTACGCCTTGCACATTCATGTTTCTGAGCGTGGGTGGAAGGAGGTTCAAAAGTTAAAAGGGTGAATTTCGAATTGCAAACAGATTTAGAAAGAAAGAAAGAAACTATATTAGAAGATCACAAGACCCATTTCCAGTCCCTCTACGTGAGCATACGATGCTCGGCTTCACAATAAATATTTGGGGAAAACGAAGTCCGGGCTGAAAATAATAATAAGTAACAATACTCATCCAGAGTGACTATCAATCCTACAAATACGACGCTCAACCGATGGTGTGGCAAAACATGAGTTTCGGCATCTCGGAACCGAAGATAGGAGGGTAGCGTTAGAAATGAAACACTGTCAGTTAATGAGGGAATGTCCTTAATCAGTTTAGGATCAAGAGGGGAATGTATGACATTGTACTGCGTTTCCCTGCGTAGGCTAAGATTGTTGGAGATTAAGGAATAATCTTACATTGGTTAATTATTTCAGCCACTACTGAAATTTCCGATTCGACCACCCAACGAAATAACGATTACTCTTCTTCTTGAAATTGCATACCGGGAATGATGGTCACATATGCCCTGTTTGTGAACTATCTTCTTATTTCCCTTCGAAATGTATCAACCCGTTCGGAATTTGAACCGATAATTACGTGGAAAGGGGAAAATTCTTCGCTTTCGGGTTATTACGAATGTTGAGGGGTGGGGTGAAAAAATCTCATAATTACCTTATATTGTTCAAAGACTACTCCTGAGGAAATGAGAGTAATGAAGTTTGCTCGGCACAGCATTGACCTACTCAGTTCATTTGCGTCAGCTGAAACAAATATTTTAAGAATAATAAAAAAACCCGTCCACCCAATGTGAAATGAAAAACCGAAAAAACGGAAGTGTCAATTATTTTTCCGTGACTAATGATTTCAATTAGTCATTAATTACAGGCTACGAACCGGAGGGCCCGGTCTCGATTCCGGGTGACTCCTCTGGGCACACTCAGCTTCACCCAGACTGTGTGATTTTGGGTACCAGACCATCTTGGGAAACCGCAGGCGGCATAGTGTAAGGAAACAGCACCCTTAACCTGATGCATGCATTTCACACGCCGTTGTGCTTAGTATTGGGTGAGTTCTCCCCTCATCTAAGAAACCGAACTTTGGGCTGTAGGGTGGTTACTGTGCTTTTATATGCGTCGTGTACCATATGGAATGTATATCGAAAAAGATATACGATATAATGAAAATGCAATTATTAGTTCTATTTAAGTGAATCACTTGAATTACTTCTATTAGGTAAGTACCTACTGCAAAAGGTATTTTTTTGATTTTCAGTAGTTAGTGTACCCAAACGGAAATTGTTTTTTAATAATAAACTTTGCAAATAATTTGCAATTATTTGCAAAGTTTATTATATTATCATCGTATATAATAATATAATAAGATTTTAATGATTATGTAATATTTATTTATTATTATAGTACATACATATATTAATAGTATAAGGATTTATTATAATATAATATTTATTTTA
>LYUA01003618.1:0-11176 GCA_002093875.1 Calopteryx splendens
ATTCCCTCTCTCAGCACGCCCTGCCTCATCCACTTCTCCTGCCTTCTTTGGAATTCCTTCTCCATTTTACCATTCTCAAAACTTCGTTCGTTTTCCTTTCCGTCCTATGTATCCATAAACATCATATATTTAATTTCCACAGACATTATCCGGGTAAAATTTCTGTAATACTTAACCAAGAGCGGATCGTCGTTCTGGAATGATTAAGAGCGGAATAAGAAGAGGTTTAATGGAAGGTAAACCATTCGCCAGGAGTACTGATGGGAAGGAAAACGATTGGGAGGAACAGGAGACTCCCGTGGGTTTCTGGGGTTCTCTGGTGCCTGGACAACGGCTTTGCGGGCGTTGTAGTTCAGCGTCGTCCGAAGCGCCGCCGAGGCCTTTGCTACCAGTCGGGGTAATTTTGGACTGGCATTCGACATTTAATGGCCAGCGAATAATAAGACTTCGATGCGACAATGTCAATAGTTAAGGCTTTCTCACGGGCATAATGGAAAAAAAGTATGTTCTCAAATAATAATATTTTTTAAGGTGAAAGTGACCTAAATGAGTATACAAATTTCCAAATAATTGCTTTGTCATTTATTGATTAACTCTTTTGACAAAATTTGCGTTTCATTCTCTTAAACACGGTTATAAATATAGGCATATAGTAATGCTCATAAATATGGTATGAAGAAATCTCAGTTACGCTTTAGAATTACCATCTTAAGAAAGAAACTACTAATATTTATTTAAATCGAATTGTATCTCTTAAGCATAAAAATGCCCACTTGCTGTAGTTGTTATCGAATTGGAAAATTTCTGATTAAAATTCTTAACTGCTTGTAGATTTTTACCTTGTACTAGAAATTTCCCGATCATGGCCTGCAGCCGTAGAAAGATTAATTTTGCCAAAAGTTGGACGAGGAAAGTTGAAAAATTTGTTCTCATGCTGCATCAGGACTAGTGTTTACTGAAACAAATAAGTCGCAAAAAATAAGCTAACGCACAAAAAATAATCTTCAACAGACCTGTTCAGAAATCTTGAAAAACGACTTGGGCAACTTCGGGGTACCCATAGTGTAGATTTCGGTAGTTAACTGGCCGTCTATAATTGAGGCGCATAAAGAATATGGTACATTTGACAGTATAATCCAAAACTACATCTTTGGAAGCTTTGGATGTTAGCAAGTTAAAATTATAAGTAACATTTATCTAGATATGAAATTTAGTTTTTCGCGAATATACGCTAACATATTGCCCGAGTGTGTGACGTTGCAAGTAGCGTGACGGAGTAAGGCGGCCGGCGCCACTAGAGGCCCCATCACAGTGCCGGCCGAAAGACCACAAAAGTTTGAACATCTATTGTATCCAAAAAAATAACTCCAAGCTATTGAACAGTGTAGGTTCGCTCCTTGAGTGGTGGGGCAAAGTGGCTGGAAGGGAAAGAGGTCAACTTTCTCTCTTCCCTCTCGAAGAGGAGGAGTTGATTGCTCTCGTTGAGGAGGCATTGGGAGTGGCGTGGGCATTGACATAGACCGAGATCCTCGACCGATCTTCTTACAGAGCCTCTGCAGTGTTTTATCATTCGCATTAAGGGGTGATCCCACGATGGGTTGATCATCAGGAGGCCTGTGTACTGTGGAGAGGAGTTGGAGATTAGACCTTAAATGACATTAACTCAAAAACTATCATTAAGTCCCTGAGGAATATTCTTAACTCTACTAACGGTCGACTAACATAAATTGTTTCGTAACATGATGAAATTAACTAATTATATGGAGATGTATTTTAACAAGCATTACGTCATGGAGAGTAGTGTCTGAATAAATATATTAGCTTATTTTACTACTAAACAATTTTTTACTAGGAAGATTATCACTATATAACTAAATTCCCCACAGTGATTACGAAAGAAATCGTCCATTTGGTTTCTACAGCTTCCGCACTGTACACATCTTGAAGCATGCGTGCATTTTGGTGTTCCTATGGCTCCTCCCACGAGGATCCCCTAATAGTCGTTTTTGAAGAATGTGGTCATGGCAGCCTATGGAGTTATTTCCCTCAAGACGACCGTGGGAGGGGTCAGTTTACGACCAAAGGAGTTCTCCCCTTTAGTTAAACGTTGATGATTATTTTAGTCGGTCTACATAGTAAAATTTGATCATTAATCGATTAATAGAGTTTCTGTGGGCTTCTTTTAGACGTTTGGGAGTGACGTCGACATTTTCGATAAATCTCTCTGAGCACCAACATTTTTTCCAGTTTAATCAAGCTGCCTGGATTATTTACCGGTGTTTTTTTAGAATATGGTTTACGTAAACAAAATCAAATTTCATGTATGCATGCCTTGAGACACTAACGCTCTTAGCAGTTGAGGGATGTTCTCAAACACAGTGTATGCGACTTCCTTTTATTCAAAGCGTGACCCACAGTGACCGACCCTAAGGTTGGTTGGATTCGATAGGTGAGCATGGTTGGGCTCATTTTCGATTGTAATTAGCATTTGCCATTTTTAAGCGCGACTAATTTTACGCTTCCGGCGATTATTTTAGCTCACCTTATTAAGTTTATAAAAAGACACAAAATGCCATAATTCGAATGAGTTATCTGTCCGATCAGGCACCGTTCCACGCAGTGATCTTCTTGGGAAATCCGGGTAGGGAGAGTTAACCATTCAATAATGGTTTGCATCCGAATGTAGGGCGATTGATTTGCATCGGCAATCGAGTCTCGCAATTTTAAATTTGCCATATTTCATGAAAGTATTGTGCGTGTTGTAATCTGAGAAACACAGAATATGGAGAGAAGTACACCGGGAGACTTTGCGACCATTCTGGGATCCGCTCCTCTCTCTCTATTCGTGTAGGTAATTGAAGTAAGCTAACTGTGAGAACAGGGCGTTCCGCATATTATCATGATCGTTTCCCGCAATGACTGATGTTGATAGCCATAGTTGCTTAACATATATTATTTGACCACTTCGGTTACATAATTATGCGCAAAGTTGACGCAAAGTGGGAAACCCTGTGCTCAGAACCCCTAGGTGTCGTGCCACGAATACTTAGCATGACGCTCGAGAGTATCCCGGTGGATCCAGCGTTGGTGCAGGCTTCACGGGCGTTGGCTCCGCTCGGGGAGCGAAAGAAACGGAAGGGTTCTTAAGAAGGGTAGAGATCTTTCTTTCTGTGCCGCTAATTAATAATTTTTATTCTATTTTATGTTTTCCATTTCAAATGACATTTTCAATAATTATCAAATTGCATTTGTGGTTTCACTAAACTTGGCATTTCTTCGTAAGAGGGAAGTAAACCTTTGCTAGTATGCGTCATATTTGCGTGTAGGTACTCAGTTAAATATGTGCTGTGATGTCTTGACGTGGTGGTGTTCGGAGTGGCCGAAGTAGATGGACTGCGTCCGCCTACGACTCCTCCGCCGCCTCCTTGGCGGCTGCTTGATTCGCCAACCTCACCTCTTCCTCCTGCCTCACCTCCTCCTCCTTCATCTCCGTCAGGATGCTGTGCAATTCCACCATCGGCTTGTACTCTTGGTTGATGGTCAGCAACTGTGGAGGATGCAAGAATACGGGGTTCGTTTCCCACCGAAATATTCAAGTGTACATGTATGTATGTATATAATTGACCATGACTGCAAGCGTGGCGGTAGGACGCAGTGCAATGAAAAGTTGCAACATTTTGGTCTCGAGTATTTCGGTGGGAGGAGGGGGATGAGTGGTGGGAGGTTGCCCGGAGAGAGAGAGGCGATTGCCGACCAACATCCGCCCCGACAACAGCCCACCCATAATGCGTTCCTCACCTTTAGCCCGCCATCCTCCCAACAATCCAAATCTATTACGATGCAGATCGCATAGACGAGCCCAGCCCACCGCTCTCACACCTGCCTCTGCATCCCCAACGACCCAAACATAAACTTTCCGTGGCACATCTTCCATGTTTGAGAAAACAGTGGAAGAGTGAACGGCAGTATCGTCAAGGAATCTGGGAGAGAGGGTATTTAAATGTTTAGATTAGCATTATAGTGGGTATTAATGGGGGAACTGGTAGAGGATTTTAAGCTGCGATGAAAAGGAGCAGTAGGGGAGGGGGTGGTTGGATTTGGCCGACGCTTGGTGTTTCCGCCCCGGAATGTGGCCGTCCACTCGTCCAGGGTGGCCCCGCCCCCGGGGGCGCCACCTGCCTCTTGGCGTTCGGGTGTTCCCACTGGCGGCGTACAGCGCTCGGCCCCTGGGGCGTGCATCACTCGGGGGGAATCCGCCGACGCGTCGTGTTGTGGGGCCGAGAGACCCACCCCTCTCTCCTGATTGATGGTGACCATGTCCCGTGTTAACACGGCGCACCCTCTCCCAATCGCTCTGCATTTGGATCCGTGCGGGGGTGGGTGGTGCCCTCGTCCCCCACCCCCCCGTTCAGGACGGGCGGGTGATTTTGGTGGCGGTGTGCCCCCTTTTCCGCGCCCGCCGTAATCCAGGGTGGGGGGGCCGAGGTGGCTGTGACCGGACATTGGGTTAGGGTTTTCCGCTTCGTGCTCGCCCCTCCGATGGCCGCTGCCGGCCCTAATCGAGCAGCGAGGTGACGGCGCCTCATGCGGTGCGCTTTAACACTTCGGAAGGTCTTCTCCGATTTTGTCAAAGAAAGAGCGCCTTACGTTAAAATCCGAGAAAAATCGGCTCGAATTTCGAATTCTTATAATCGAGATATGTTTATGAATTTAATGTGGTTAAAAAGCATGCGTTATTTTTTCAGCACACAGCAAATTAATTCCTTCCTCTTAATTGGTGGTGAGCTGACACTTGATTGCGGTGGTAGACAATTCAGTACTATTATTGAAATAGCTTGTAGTCCTTCCCTCATTTTGCCCGGAAAACATTTGTCCACTCGACTCCTTCGAATCCGCACACTTTGGAACCATCAATCAAGTCGCCGCCGTATCGTTCTAACGCGCGCATAGTTAAAAATTCCGCCTGCCCCAAAACCAACTAAATCGGTCCTGTAACTTTTTCAGTTACTGATATGTACGTCTTTTGTGTGAATCTATGGGAAATTTTATTTATAATCATTGAGTCATGAGGGCTCTCATTTTCCTTCCATGTCACTTTAAACAAATCTTATTGTTAGTAATATGCTTTTCCTTCGTTAATTTCAGTGTCCTAAGAATTGCCATGGATTTTAGCCTACTTCATAAAATTCATAAACACGACGTTATGAAATAAATAAACTTGATTTTTACAATATTTAAATTGAAGCAATACAATTTTCACTTAAAGAAATAATTGTAATTTTACACCTGTTTGTAGTACCTATTAATGTATATTTTCCAACTTGACGATTAAAGTGAGACATTTCCTTCGGAGAAAATGTTTCCCTTTCCCGGGTGTCGTCACCCGCTGGGCGCGGGAGGCGTGCTTGGATTCCCAATAAGCTCGGCTGTGGAAGCGCATAGTGGATTTCGTGCCATTCATATGCAGTTTCATTCCTTTACTCATCCATAACAGTTTTTTTTGTTACCATGGCTCCGGAGTTCCATTTACTTGGAAGCCCCTGTGCATCGCTTGCATGTGCTTCCGCCGGCCCTGGAAATGCGTCACACAATGAAACCATCCATTCGTTGGTCTGTTTATCCTGGCCCTCACCTTTGCTCTGTAGTGGCGAACGCTCGATCGATGGACGCCCCTGGTCACGGGGGCGAGCTGTGATTGCTCCTCGGGTACTTCTGCGGGGGCTAATAAAGCGGGATCCCAGCCCCCCCTGCCTTTAGTTTGCGCGGATCCAGCCTCCTTTTTTCGCGAGTTGCAATCGCGGGACGATCAACCGTGGGTGCTGCCCCTCGTACTCTTGACCCAAATATCCCGGGAGCGGACGGACCGACCAAGGGGGGGCTGCTGGTAGAGAGAGAGCCACGCAGGGCCCCTCTTTCTTACCTCAGCTGCGCCAACATCTTTGCATCGTTCGGGTAATCTCATTTGTGCATTCAGACGCGGAAGGCCATTAATTGGGAACCTCGGGAACTCGCCCGTCGACGCCAAGTGCAATACGAGAAGAATGAACTATCCCACTCTGTATTGACGCATTATTAAGTCACACGGAACGTGTAATCTCGTGTGCTAATCTCGCAAGTTTGATCATTTTTGAAAGAGCATTTATCATGCATTTATTTTGTTATGGAAATAAAAATACGTCGATGGGAACCAATGCCTTTTTGTTGCTATTTTTTCTCCAAAAACTTCTCGAGTGTCAGTATTTACATGTACTCGCATAATATCAGCTGAATGTAGCTCCGACAGAATTATTGTGTTGATGTAGAAAAAAACAAATGTTTCTTATTAATAATTCGGTGCAAACCGTTTTCCAAATAGCTATGCTACCTATTAAACGTGTGGTTTGTGTGTGTGATTATGTGTCAATAAAATGTAAAGGTCAAGTGGCACGCATAAATTAAGCCTGGAACAATTCTTAGATTTGCGGCCAACCTTTACAAGTAATCTTTTTGAAAGAATATTCGTTAAATTAATTGCAGATTCTTTCTAAGGACACCCCTAACAGAAGACTAGTGAGAGCATGGTCACACATGCTCACATTAGGAGTATGCGGCAGGTATTTGGGATCCATTCGAGAAGGGGTTGACGAAGGAATTGGAAAGAGTGGAGAGAAGATTTGTGAAAAACTACTACGAGGAGGGGCGGGTGTTTGATAGCTTTCTTGGTAGGCTTAGGATGGTTGAGGGGACGCGGAGGGGGGCGCAAGCGAGGCTTTTAGATTGGTCGCTTGAATTTGCTTCAGACACACAGAAAATTCTTAGAACGGCAAACTATAATGGGAGGTCGAACAATGCGACAAACAAAATGAGAGAAAGAGACGTCGTCGCTGATAGGTTTACGGATTCATTCTTTCCTCGAACCATTCGCTCCCACAATAGCACCAGTAATAGGGTGCAGTAATCAAGTATAAGTAATTCCATAATGATGGGTTGCTAGGAAAGGTTTGGTGTCCTAAACACGCCCTGCCACTCGCCTCTCAGGCGGCTTGCAAATTATCCCGGAGATGTGCTTTATTTAGATTCGAATTTATGGTCGGCTTCCCCTTCGTCGCCTGGGTATATTCACCCTAACCACGTGACCCTCATGGCTTCATTTCGCTGACCGAGTTATAAACAATACCTGGGCAACCTGCACCCAGGGGATGTTTTGAGATGGAGAATTGGCAGCAATGGACAGAGTAGTGGCACGAAATAGTTTTATATCATCTTATTTTTTGCCTCGGAACGTAAACATCTTTCGAAAAAAAACTTCGGAGGTAAACATATTACTAATATCTCGAAGATGTATCCGAGTGCCTTCACCAACTTGGAAAATAGATTACTACAGGAGTTGTCTTAATTACGCAAATGTTCACACCAATATAATAAAGCAGTGGTTACCTAGAAATGGGAAGGGAGGTATGGAAGGGTCTCTACCTGAAATACCGACGGGAAGTCGCTGTGAGGGATGCGGGTCAACTGAGAAATAGCATCATGATTTCGGGTTTGTGATGAGGAAATTTCAAACTCCTGATGCTTCCTCCCGTATGGGCAATTTCACTGTCTTTCATGGTGATGCCCTCATAGAATAAAGATTGCATGTCTATGAAAGCGGCTTTGTTTGAAATTTGGCAATGGTAAGCTAACGTATTTTTGCAAATGAGTGTCAAAAAATGCTACTTGATTCAACTAAGTCTTAATCTTCCTCTTTCACAAAATGTTTCTAATGTTGCACAATTTAATAATTATTTTTAATGAAAATGCAGTAAATTTATGCGATTTTTCTTCATAGTAATCGTCAATATTACGCCCTTTAGTAATAATTGAAAATGTCAAATGAAACAGTTGGGTATACCACCGAAGAACGAGTATATAATCTTTTTGCTGTTAACGTTTTCAGCTCTCCTATTCCGGGAACTATAATTTGTCGCAATTCTTCAATTGTTAGAAAATTCCACGAGATTCTGCTTCATGGGTACAAAACTTTGATTGCTATTTTCATGATTAAAGTTTGTTGTTTTGTCACCCTTACAACTTCTTTCAAGAACCTGTAGTTTAAAAAAAAACCCTTTTGTCCCACAAAGAATTGAGGGAATTCCGTGCATTCAGCCCAGAACACACGTTGACTTCGTTCGTGAACTGTTCTCGCGTGCTGAGGGGTGGTGTTGAGGAAGGTGGCCAAATGAGCTAGGCTGAGCGTGGGGCTAGGAAAGAGAGAACGGAATGGGTTTTCTGTTCATTCGTTAGAATACATAGAATGAAGAATGAGTGCAATGAATGAGGGAGCGTGGGATGTAATTAATGAAATTATGATTGAGAATAATGACAACATTTTTATATGCGATTTGATTCAATCGCCAGTGAAAAACTAAGGAATTAAAGCAAGGGAATAATTTTGTTAACCGATGTCAAAATAGTAAAATGGAATCCGAAGCAGCACTAACTTGTCCCGTGGAACGTCTCCCGGGTGTTCTCCCAGGACACAGTTGGGAGCTGTGGGTGGGCAGGATTGCTCACCCAAGGGATCGCTAGGGCTGGCCCTTTCATTGCGACTGTAAATACGGTATTTGAACGCGGTCTTCCCTCATGTTCGAGGCGATGCCCAGCTATACAAATACCCGCCTTAAATCTTCATACAAAAAAGTCATATAATCGTATGCGCCATGTACTATATTGGTTCCTGTGGAGTTCCGACCTTAGACTACAAGCAAGGGTGAAGCGGAATCTTATCAACTGTTTAAGTTGTAATTATTGTATCATGTTTTTGAGCAATATCTCTGGCATAATGGAATTAAAGTGATCACCACCCTTGATTACTTTTCCATTCACCGTTTATTAGATTTCGCGTGGCTCGGGGGCAGGTTAGTAATCTTCGAATTCATCAAGATTCTAAAGATATATTTGGGTGACTGCATAGCGTTGATTACGGACTAGTAGCATGTCACCAGGCAACATCGACTATTTTTTTTTAATTTGTGAAGGGTGTTGCCGTTCTAAGCTGTATACTCGAGTCAGTGCGGATTATTCGGCGGTGGCGACTGACAACTAGCGTCCACTCCCTGGTGCTTCCAAGTGAAATGGAAGCGAAGCTGTGGAGTGTGCGTGGACGTCCCCTCCAAAGCCGTCTAAGTGGAGCCTTAATTGGTTTAGGAGGAGGGGTGGGGTGGGTCGGCTCTTTTCCGGTTTCGCTCGCCCGCGTAGTGGAGCGGGTGGGTGCTATGGAAATCGATATGCGCACTACATTTAGATTATATACCCGGTCAATTCGGCGTTTGATAATTTATCCCGCCTTATAAAAATTGGCTGAATTATTCATAGGTTGTCCCACATAATGCCTCGGAACTGCGGCAAGCATCCATTTTGAAACATTCGTGGATAGTTGTAAGGGGAAACTATTTTCCGAGTTCATAGGGATGAGTCTGGGGACCGGCCGTTGAATGCACTGCGCCCACTAGTGTGGTGGTGAAGAGAATGTCTTTGCCCACAGTAAGTGATTTCTGCATCTGACCGGTACTAAATCATTTCGTTGAAACGGTGGAAATGACTAAACGCTGATACGGTTGAATATCCCTTCGCCGTGGAAGCCTCTAGAATTCACAGCGAGAACTCCCCCCCATTTTTTATATTCCCTATGAGCCTAAAGCCTACATTTGCGCCGGCATTTGGAAGCCAGGGGAAGCCTTGTCTGAGTGGTGCTGTGATGGTGGCCAGGGCCCCTCCTACGTCGCATTTTGATACGCCCGTTCCCCGTGAGACGGACCCCCGAATGGGACACTTCCCACCCCTGTGCCACAAACCCCCTTCTCATCCACTACTGCCTGCCCCATGGGCCCCTCTGAAGTCATTGTAGCGTGGCGGTCAGTGGACCCGTGTGAGCAACTCCATGGGAGTTGGATACAGTTAGTGGAAAGCAATTAAGGGTTTCAGACTTATTGAGCCGACAGGTTCTCACTATTCAGAATCCCTAGTGGCTGATGACAGCCATCGATCGCTTCAATGCCCCAACCTTAATTCAATTACAGTCTCCAACGCGACGACGCTGTTCTTCCTAACTCGCAACGTCGTGGGTTTCGCGTATCTTCGGCTGATTTTGTTTACTTACCTCCTCCTTGTCAATACGAAAGGATAATCCCGCCTGAAGAGATTTTAGCCTAAGATAGTGGCAAATTATCTTGCGTTGCTAGCTGGTGATATACTTGGGATATCATGCTGGTTATGGTAAATAATGCCTAATTCTTTGGTTTAAGATTATTTGGTCCTCGCCTAATTGGAGACTACAAACTGCTACGAAAAGAAAGCTACTGTGATGGGGTTACTTGAAAAACTAGGCTGATAAGTATGATAATCCATGTATGAAGAGAGCAGGCTAGGCTAAAACTTTGTTCTATGGGGACATGGCATACGAGTTTACATGTGACGCCCGAAAGGGCGCCATGTCATTAAAGCCCCACATAATATGGGTTGATGACTGCTGAAAATATTTTGTCCTAATTGTTCAAAGCGAATTTATCAATCAGCCTACTGGAGGACTCCGGCGCCAACGCCAAATTGGAGATTTGATGTTGGTATATTTAAACTAGCTCTTCCAGGAACAATATAATAAAACTATATAATAGTTAAAACAATCTTCAATATACGTGCAATCGAAATTTAGGACATGCTACCAATACTCGACACTCAAAGGGTTGTGGTAATAACATTGCAGCCCTCAAATGTGTCTAATTAAAATTTGTGTAAAAAGACGTCGTTTTTGGTGATTTGTGCTCTTGTAATTTAGCAGCTGTCTGTGCATTAACTAACGAATCAGTTTATGCAATGTGTATGTAATATATTTTCGTCACAAGTGAATAGCCCGAACATGTTTTCCTTTGTTTCTGAAATTAATAGTTAGCTGCTAACCATTTTATCGATGTCGACCCATGATGGCGCTAGAAGGTGCCCATTTCGTATATCGCCCACGCCGGTGTGTACGCGTCGTGGATATTGACCGTGGCGTCCTCCCAGAGCCCCCTCCCCCTTCCTCCTATTCTTTGGCGGCGTGGTTCGTCCCATAGCGCCTCGCGGCCAGAGAAAGCAACGTGAGGAGGTTTTGGAAGGAAGCCCACCCGCCTCTAGGCCTCGGGTCGTCGCGTTGCATCCAGACTCTCTTTCGGGGGGGGGG
>LYUA01003624.1:448-11266 GCA_002093875.1 Calopteryx splendens
TACCCTTCTTGGCTAGAGAAAGTGGAAGGATTTTGTTGTTTACGTGATTTATACGTAATCTACGTGATTTCGCCAGCAGTGTAGGCATTCGTAATTCCAGGTATCGAGCAGAGGAGAGTGCTCTCGATTTAATACTTTGACACACAACAACCCTTGAGGTACGCCGTTCCCTTTCGGGTTACGTAGGCACTGTCAACATAAGCCTAGCTGATAATACACAAAACGACAGGAAACTTACTCTCTTCTATTAAATTCTTCCATACCGCCCTCGCCTTACATTCTTCAATCGCCCGTCATATATTCATGCATTTTACCCTGCTCGTCTGTTTTTAAGATTCCTTCTTTTGAGAATCTCTTTAATGATGGTCGCCCAGGATTATCTCGATCTACCCCTCCCCCTCAAATTTTTGTTCTCATTTCTCATTATATATGTTTGTTGATTCCACTTTCATCCATTCTCTCCACTGGATCAAATCAGTGCAGTGCACTTCATTCATGCTCCTCCATTAATTCTGCATCCAATCATTCACCACCCCATCTGTCCTATTTTTACCTAAAAAATCTCCCCCGGGGTCACATGCGCAGTCCATTCAGTCCATATTTTTGTTCAAATTTCGATAGGACAAAAAAATGTGGCGAGGAACACCGTCTTATACACTTTCATTTTTGATTCCCTTGAAAAGAACTTATTTCCTTCATGACCAGTGTTACTGTGTTTATATATACAAATATCTCCATAACACCCAGAAAATCACCGCAACGACTCTTGACAGGGGTTGTTAGGTCACCAGCCGTGAATGAAAGAAAAGGAGGAATGTGATCTGTAAAGGAAAACTCAGAGGAGCTGAATATGGAATGTTTAATTTGGAGGACACTTAACGAAAATTAAACATAGAATCATAAAGAGAAATACTGAAACTAAAAGAGAAGCAAAAAATATTTAGGAAAGTTGAAGAGAATACATAAAAGAAAAAAGAACCACATGGCAAAAAATTAGGCTAGTAAGTTCATAGAGTGAAAATATGCCGAAGAATTTAGCTTTTGGTTGTCTAGTGGCTAGACAAGTGACCTTACCGGAGGGCTCGGGTTCAATTCCGGTGCCTCATGGCACCCTCAGCATCACCCAATTCCTCAATTATTTTGGGTATGAGATCTTCCTGGGAAACCGCAGGCGGCATAGAGAAAGGAAATGCCCCCCATACCCTGATGTGTGTGAATTTCATACGCCATTTGGCTTATCACCGGGTGGGTGAGCTCTACCCTACCTTTCAAACTTACCCTCCTGCTGGTTACAGTATTTGGTCGATTTTGGGCACCCTAAATTTCGATATAGAGAAGGCATGAAAGGAAATGAAATCGAACAATGCTGTGGGGTAGATATCATCCCTACAGAAAAAAATCAAGAGTAATAAAAACACGGAAGAAATGTTTTTTATGTGGTGCTTTGCAGCATGTATGAGGATTGAATTTGTTTCGAAGACTTGAATGGTTTAGGGATAAAAGGGAAAACGATTACTTAGGACAGGGCCAGTTTGAGTTTAGGAATAGTAAGGGTACTCGTGATGCCAGATCTAGAAGTAATGACGTCATTGATAAAAAGGAAATTATAATATAATCCATTTGTTTTTTTCATGAGGCGTTTGATAGAGTGAATTTGTAAAACTAATGAACGCATTGCAGAAGATAGGAGTAGACTAGATGAAAAGGACACTTATCCGAAACTTATTCATATCTCAGAATGTACAGGTGAGAGTAACAGATGGATAAACTTAATGGTATCTGGCGTGACTTCGTGGAAATTATTGAAACAATTTCCACACGCAAAAGATTATACAATAGCGCACGAAATATCTTGAAATTGATGTACATGATGAAGAAAGACCCTTGTACCAATTGACACGCAGGGTTAAATATAAGAAAAACGAATCAAGTAAAATACCTTGGTATCAATCTAACATCAAACCTAACATGGAGTAAACACGTTATTAAACCATATGCGGAGTTGCATCGAAGGAACTGCTCATAGTGGGAAAATATTGTAATGAATAAGTTTAGGAGATGTGTTCTTCTGCGCTAGTGAGACCTCATCTTGAGTACGCTTCGAGCATTTGGGACCCCGTGCAGAAGGAACAAACCTTAGAATTGAATTGGATACAGAGGAAAGCTGGCCGATTCGTAAAAAATCGTATTGAACGAACAGAGAGCGTCACATTGTCATTGAATAGTCTTAAATGGGAGAGCTACTTAAACTGCTAGAGAGATATAAGTCATTTGAGATTAAAAATGAAACAAAAGGAATCATTTTACCTCCACATGAGATTGGTAGACAAGACCACGACGAAAAATTGAGAGAGATTGGCTGCTGAAAAGCATATATGTAAAGAATCCTTTTTCCCACTCACATTTCAAGAGTATAACAGTAGGAAATACAAATGCCAGTTTGAGCAGCCCAAATGTGAAAGGATACTAAGTTCTAATGGCAATAAGTCTCATTAATGATTGGCGTCTTGCTACACGCCCTAGCGGTGGCCTGGTACTATGTAAATGTTGGTACAACCAAAAAATCATCCCAAATGAGCGGTTCATTTTTTCATTCCTCCCAACCTACACGCACACTAATTTTCTTCTCCACAAACTACCTTCTTCTATCCCTTCCATTATTCTCGTGAGAAAGACTTCTTCGCCAGAAGAAGATGCCATGGAAAGCGAAACGGCTCTAACTTCTCGTCCCTTCCTCTACTCTCTCCTCAACCCAACTTATCTTTCCAAATCGTTCCCCTTTCCTTCCTCCCGTTTCAGTTCACCTTAATTAACCCTGTTCTCTTTAAATCCACCTAGACACCCAAGAGTCGTGCCAGCCGTATTTTTGTAATTGGAAAGATATTCTCAACAACCCATTTCACGCCTCATCCGCCTAAAACTTTAAATGATACTCAAATAGATAACCTCATCCAGGATTTCTTGTAATCTCCGTCCAGAACTAGTACCAAGATTGACTTCAAGAAGTAATTGAAATGATCATGGATTAAATCCCTTAAATTATGTTAATTTTAGCTCTGTAACTAACTCAAATTCTAATTAAGGCGAATGGTTTTAATTCCGATTATATTATGTGATCAAAAATAATTTATTTTGATCGTATATGTAATATTTTCCCTAAAATATACCATATTGGAAATATGTCGATTTTTTTGCTCATGCACCATTTTCCTCACCCAACTCTCGGATGCACGGAAGCACCGAAGAAGATAATTCTAAAATGATAACTCATAGATATTCAGAGAAACTTTTAGCGGATAACCCGCTTTTGCATATGCATGTGAAATAACTTCACAATGCAAAAATTGGTTTTTGCATTTGCAAAAATTTCCATCAAAAGAACCCTTTTCAAAATCAAAAAAGAATGAATGATTTTTACATTGTGAACTTTTCGTATATGATAATTCATATGCATGTGTCCCTCAATCGTGACCTGCAGCAATGACGTTGGAGCATCAACATAAGAGTAGGTAGCTATCTGTTAACAGAATTTTGGTTCAGCATAACACGTTAACAAATATTATCTATTACGCTTCGCGTATGCTCCTTGTTGTGTGACCTGCATTATTTTCACACCTTCTGCCTGCTTTCATGCCGCCTTATAAGGATTGTCTCCTCCTTCCTAATCCCCATTTTCCTTTCTACAGCTTCTGTTCTTTCATGAGTCACCAAACTTATTAAAATAAAAATAGGTCCTTGAGGACGCACTCGCTCTTGTTGGATTTTATTTTATGTCTGGATAATTGTCTCAATTGATAGATATTTCACATTTTTTAAAGATTAAATTTTGGGTGGACCCCAATTACTTTTCTACTTTACTCCTCCCGTTATCTTAATCTCGTTTGCCCAACATATTTTCCCTTATTTATATGTAATTCATGCTTTCTATTTGCCTTCATGCTACCTAAAATGGGAAAATCTTTTCCCTCCTCATTTCCTCGCTTACCTAACATTCTCCCTTCTATTACGACCTGCTACATCTATCTGTCTTACAGTATTTCCTCAACCTATTATTTCTGCATTCTTCTGAATTCAGCTAGTAACATCATCTCTTCCCGCGCGACATTTAAAACGTCTTCGCTAGCCATTCTCTCTCTCCAACTTACTTTCTCCGTCATTCTCCACGCCCACATCTCCGAAGCCTCTACCCACCCACTCTTATACTTCTGATTCAACAACCAAGTTTCCGAGCCACACAGCACAACTGTCCGCAAGGGCGTTAAACTTGCATTCATCACTTACGAAAATTCCCTCCTCCTCTTTCCTCATCCCTCTCACATGTGCACTTGGATCTCCACCCCCCCCACCCGCAAACCCCCGGATTTGGGGTCGGGAGTGGTGGTTGAGGCCCTCCCCTACCCCGCACGGCGCCTCCGCGTATACGTGGCGCCCCTGGGATCGCTCGGGCCAATGCTGGCCCTCAACCGCCGTGCTGCGGCTGTCCTCATTCGGCTGACGATTGCCCCCCCTGGTGCACTTCTCTGGGCGCCCGCCCCTTGGGTGGCTTCCGGCTGCCCTATATTCCAACCCCCCCTTCCAAATTCCAACCCCCAATCTCCCTAGAGAAGACCTCGGGACCCAGAGAATGGAGGGTGAAATAATCCTTTCGAACACCTGACCTCTGCACCAGCCGTTGCGAGCGAGCGTGGTATATTTTGGATGGTTATCACTATGAGAACCATGCCAAAGAGGTTTTCCCTTTGTTTAGAGAACTTCAATCAATGTAATCATGTACATATTACTCTAAAACCCGCCGCAGAAGGGTGTGTGCCAGGGGGGTTTGGGGCATCAGTCATTTGAGTTCTTTGCGATTTTCTCCTGCAGGAGCACTGTTCGAATAATAGATTTTAGGAAGACGGACGAAGAGGTTTTGGGCTTGGTGGGGGTGGAGGGAAGGCTATTTGGAGAAATCAAAAGCAGGCAGTAAAAGTAGATGCAGGGCGTATTGCTAGAGCCGATGTATTGTTGAAGACAATGATATAAGAGGGAAAAATCTTGGATAAGCGTTGTAAGGGAAGGAATAAAGATTGGGCTTGTTGGATGGAATGAAGATTGGGAGAAAAAATTGGGAGGAGGGTGTTAAGTGGGAATATAGTTGAATGTGAACCGCGGTATATTTGGTTGCATGTTATTCTTAATCCGTTTCGTTTGCATGTTGCATTTATTTTACTAAGGTAACAGTATGTAGTACTGGTTTCTCATGTGTTTCACTTTGTTGTGTAAAACGTAGTTTCGCGATACCCTACATGTTTCGTGCTTGCATGTAATGGTAAGGGTGTTGTGTATATTATTGTATGTGTCCCTTTATGCGATGCATGACCCTCCTTTGAGTAATGCTATTCCTTAGTGCATGCCTGGTGTGGACTCACCCCCTCCCACAAACCCCAGCGGTGGTTTGCAAGGTTTTATGTAGATATTGATTTGGATGATCCTTTTTTCAGCTTTTTAAAAGTTTATCTTCCCACCCCCTATCTTGTTCCAAACAACAAAAAACGATCTTTGCAACATTTTAGCTCAATCGGAAAACTGCGAGGCGACCTTGAAATTTTAAATTTTTTCCGTGTGAATTATGGCATGCGATTCTTCATTACTTTAATTGTTATTAACCTACTTAAAAACATCCGTTTTTATAATGAACATTATAGTAGTTTATAATTTTATTAATATAATTATAATAATATATTATAATAATTGATTAATGATGTATCATTTATTATTAATTGTTTCAGAACTGTTAATGCTGGTTTTGAAAATTGACTTCCGTGACGTGTTTTTCATAGACTTGTAAAATGGCATCAACCTCTTCAGGTAGTTCTTTATACAATTTAAGAAAATATATTTATGTCTCTCTTGTTGGCTACATTTACAATCAAATTGTTGGAGCCAAACTACCTTCAATCAATGGCTTGAAGTGTATTTTTATATATAAGTGTTTTAGATTAATTTTTATTAGGTTAATAGGTTATTTAGGTTTTTATTTTATTTTTTTAGGTTAATAATATAAGTGTATTAGATACTTCATCGGAGGAAAGTGCAGCATTGCTGATTCAAGAAGTTTAAATAGAAGAGGAGAAATAATGACTGAATGGATCTGACCACTGCTTTGATAAGTTACTCAAACTCTATCATGAATGGAAAGGTTTAAAGGAACTTTACAACCAGAAATTTTACTACAACCTCAGGCAAGGAAAAAGAAGTAAAAGATATTTTTTTGAAAAATACAGGCGATCTCTTTGACATATTTCATTTAGATGCTTTGGGACAAACGAAAAATGAAGGAGGATTTTTGAATGCTTCACCGTCAAAAAGGATGACCGGGATCCATGGTCTCTGAAATCGCAAAATCTTCAGGAGAAGAGCAAGCCACGGCTGTTTACTAAATAGTTGAGAAGTAGGGTATAACCGACAAAATTCAGGCATTTTTCTGTTATACGACAGCAAGCAACACAGGTCGAGTAAATGGTGTCTGTGCAAATCTAGAAAAGTTGCTCAATCGTGACCTGTTTTAAAGAAATATTTGTCGCCCTTGCCGTCATCGCATTTTTTAATTGGTTTTGAGGGGTTGCTTCGACTCACTCACTTTGAATAAATGTAGTGCCTAATGATGTCCGCTCTACCATTCTTGGATTTCTTGAACACCACCTTTCTACGGAGAAACAACTGCTAGATGATTACCGAGAATTGCTGGAGTTAACGATGATCTTTCTTGGCGGCATTCCGAGGAACGGAATATCGTCTCGTATACCACGAGCTGTAAGTGATGCTAGGTTGATGGCAAATGTAATATATGCATTCATGGTATACCTGTTTCAAATTCTATTTCAGTTATCTTAGGTATAGGGAGATTTCATCTTCAGGAAAACGTATTTTTCTGGATCGAGTGTGCGCTTAAGCCTGGTTTCTCTCATCAGAAGTAATAAAAATTCCCTTATCATGATTTCCTATTCATGCGTCACCTGATAATTTATCAAATTATTGATCCATAAATAACTAAGGGTGCTGCGAAAAAAATTTCAAACCCTCTCTGGTACTTATCTACTGAAACTGTGGCTCTATCCTTGTTTAATGGCAATGTTCCCACAGTGGTTAAGACAAATATGGCTCAGCTTATGCTGGAAGCAGACAAAGGCGATGAAGACGAAAAAGATACAAATCAGCTGAAGAAGTAAATTCTGCACGAAAATCATTTTTCCTCCTTTACAAAGATTGAGCTTTCGTCTTAAGTAACTCCTGGTAGAAAACATTTCTTTACCAGGTTTTCTACCCGTACCAATTTGCTTGACAAAGACCCTTCAACACGGAAGGATTATCCTGGTTACAAAAGTGGAATTAAAAAACATGAGAAGAGAGTTGTTTTGAATGACGTTGCAGAAAGAGGTGTCAAACTCATTCAAGATTAGAATAAAATTCTCACAAAAGGTGAACTGAGAAACACATTGTTTTACAGATCGTAGCTGGAGAACGTATAAAATACCCAACTGCTATAAAATCCTCTATTAGGAAAAAGTAATTTTTAGTATTCGTTCGTTAATATTGTTTTGATTATTTAGAAATTATTTATTTAAATAAAAATGAGTTTCTTTTTTGAAGCTGTGCGTTACTAAAAAACCTAATATTTCTTATATGTATCATGTTATTTCAGGAATTTTTCGAATTAACTTTTGGGTAATTTAAGAATAAAAAGAAAATAGCCGAATTAGAGAGGAGTGTATCGATTTTTAAGGGGAGCAGTAGTCCAGTGGGTAGAGCGCTGAACTACTTGCCGGACGACCCGAGTTCAATTCACGGGCACCCTCTGGGATGCCTCTGACCACCCTTCGCTTCACCCAAGCTGTATACCATTCTTCGGGTACCAGGTCTTTCCGGGAAATCACAGGCGGTACTGGAAAAGAAACTGGCCCCCTCACCCTGATGTGTGAATTTCGCATGCCGTTGGACTTAGTATTGGGTGAGCTCTACCCTCACCTACCAAACTGACCGTTGATTACTGTGGTTCGGGACCAATTTTTAACGTAATCAAATGTTGCGTATACTATGTTCTAACTTCAAGACAGGTGAAATTTTTAACAGCCCGTTTTTGTTGATTTAAACAGGATTGGTGGGTAGGAGCAGCAAACTTTTAACCCTCGGGAAAATACCTGTAGTAAAGGGCCATGCTAATATTGAATATATAATAATTCCAATCGTGCTTGTAATATTCATAATTCCAATGGCTCCCAAGCGTCATACGACGCTTTTTGACCGTGAGGATTTTACACGAAATGGTACGCCGTGAATGTGGAGCATGGAAAATGGTGAAAGAAGGCTCATAATTCGGTCCTGTAATGCGCAAGATCAGGGAAAGTTATTTTAAGCTAAAACTAGAATATGAGATATTTTCTAGAGTAGCCATTGAAAGTAATTATTTCATGTCTTCACTCCCCATTCCTTACTATTTTCGGGAAATTGTTTTCCCCTTCAAGCTCATTTACCGAAATATAAGTAAAAAAGTAATAAAACCGATATGAGGCTATCTCAAGTGATATCAACAGCATTAATGCCAGTCGCAAGGAGTGGGGCTTAAAAATAAATTTAAAATATGCAGTGATGAGTTTTTGGGAAAAGAAATCCATGCATTCCTCTGCCTAAATACTCTCAGTAGAGGTCATTGGAATAGCTGGCCAAGTAAAGTACCTAGTATCCACCCTAATATTAGACATAACTCGGGATTAGAATGTTAGGATCATTTACCGAGCTGCGTTGAAGAAACTTGAGTTCGTAGAACGCATAGAGTGGGAAAATATTCTGATGAAAAAGACTAGAAGAGTGTTATTTCGCGCTAGTTATGCATTTTGAGTAGATACGCCTCGAGCATTTGGGACTCCACGCAGAAGGAACAAATCTAGGAATTGAATGGGATACATAGGAAAACTGACAGTTTCGTAAAGAATCGTTTAATGAGCAAACAGAAAGCTTCACATTGTTATTTGATACCTATGGATGGGAGCCACTGTAAGTACTTGGAATTCATGTGCGTCTTAAACTATTAGAAAGGTAAAAAACATTCGAGCTTAACACTGAAGTTGAAGAAATAATTTCAGCTCCACATTACATTGGTAGACGAGACCACGATGGGAAGTTGAAAGAGATTGAATGCCAGAAAGATAGATACTATAAGGAATCCTTTGTCCCTCGTAAAATTGGTGAGTATAACAGTAGGAAATACATAAGGTAGTTTGAGCATCCTAAATATATAAATATGCATAGTACTTACTCAATGACTTCAGTTGCTGGCGAACTAACATCCCATTTCCGCGGCTTGCAGGATAGCATGTAGATGTAGAATATCTGAGTTAATAAACATATCGTAAAAATTTAAATAACTTCTCTGATATTTGTTTATGTCTTCTTTCAACGAAATCTGAGGCGGTCCTCTTTTTTTTGGGTTTTTCTGTTATTTGGTTTTGAAATTTTAGTGTTATATATGGATCACTACCCCAATTAAATAGAAGTTAGAGAAATCTTCAATATTTCCTAAATACCTAATTTATGCATACGCATTCCCTCTTCTCCAAATATATGTAAATTAAGTCGTTAGGCACGTGCTTCAGTGGAAAATATTTTTCTCTATGAGGTATAATTATAAAGAAGGAATAATTAAGAAATTATGGTAAATTTAATTTTATTTTCGGTATGTTAAAACGGTGTGTAACTCAAAAGCTACTTGTGCCTTACCGCATTGCGGTCCATGACGCCGGCTTGAGAAAAAGGTCACCTTTCCTTTCAATTCAGGAAGAATCGATTTTTCCAGTAATGTGTTCCTCTCCTAGCATTTCTTTAAGCAGCTTCACCTTAGGCACGACCATTTTGTTTGCGCAAGGACTTTACCTCTCATGTACGAGTGTCAATATTTCAAGTGTTAATTTCAAACAAATAACTTTTTTGTCTCCGTCAAGTAAAGCACCGTCTCTCATCATTTTCAGGAAGAAGGTGAGGTAAGCCAAATGACCATGCTGGACCCGAGCTGTTTCCATGATTACCAAGTGGAGTATCGCTACAGGTCTGAGATGAAACTTCCGCTGTTCTTTGAAGAGGGAACACGCAAACTGGTCTCCAGGTACCACGAGAGCCTCAGCAACTGTGAAAGTTATGCCGAAAAATATTTAAGGCATGCTCTTACATGCCAAATTAAAATCAAACAAATTTTTTATGCGCGTAGTTTTTTTATACGAAAACGGTACATACTTTTCAACTTGTAGTAGTGCCATTCGTCCAATTTTCCCCATTCCAGAAATCCAGTAACTATGATGGTGAAAAGAGCGATGCCCAAAGAACTCGGAATTCGTTCGAATTCTCACTGGCTGGGGGCTGATGACTTCTTCTGGTCATGAACATGAAATTATGAACAACACTTTGTTTTATCACAATTTTATTTGCGCGCTTCCTAGGTTTTGACTACAAGGCCTGTTTAATATACCTGATACGCAAAATGATTTTCCGTACCTCATCTGAAGATGACCTTATAGTCGAAATCTGGTTAGCATAAAAATAAAATTGTGGAAACCAAGTTTTGTTTATATTTTATGATGAATTGTTTCCACCATTAACGGCATATACCGCTGAATTCTTCTTGAGTAATAGAAAATCACGGTAATCAACCCGAAGGCCGGTTTTGTAGGTGAGGGTAGAGCTCACCCAATAGGTACTAAGCCAAACGACGTGTGAAATTCACACATCAGGGTAATAACGGTGGCCAGTTCCTTTCCCTGTGCCGCTTGTGAATTCCCAGGATGACCTGGT
>LYUA01003626.1:190628-201718 GCA_002093875.1 Calopteryx splendens
CCCAAAGTTTTTTATATCCACCCCGTCTTATCTCTGTTTTTATTAGTCCTAACTTAATGGGTAGAAATGGTATTCACTTCCACAAGTGAATATTTTTTTGATACATAAAATACCATGAAATATTATGCTCATGAGTTGCAAACTTGGCATAGTAACCCGATCTGCTTTATTAATTATTCTTACGGCAAACTAATATCGTATCATTTTTTACCCAAGTTTTTTTCATTAACGTATGTTGGTACTGTAGTCGGGCATTTGAATGGTCTATCCTATATTGCACGCAATCGCATTATGTCATAGATTATACTTCTCATACTCCCTTACATACCTGGCCTCTTTTCACCGTTTTTATGCAAATCACCGATGTATTTTTTTATATAGCATATCAATTGACGCGCACCACCTGGCAATAACTGGGAACCACAGGCGATGAAACGCACCTCGGAAGCATAAACCCCCCTCGACACGTCGATGTTTCCCTGCCAGTGTGTGTTTGTGTCCCTTCACGGGTGTTCTTTTATTAGCGGCGGCATCCTCCTCCACTCGGGGCGATGTCTGCCGTTGGCACCATTGGGGGTGGGGAGTGGGTGGGAGGGGCATGTAGCGAGAGGTGAAGGGTGGTGGCTTGGTGACGTGTCGTCACTTGGGGGGTTGGGAGCGCATCCCTTCCACGTGGGGGTGTGATCCCTTAAGTTGTTAAGAGTGCACAAGATTTAGATTCTGTTTCTACGATAGCAGACTTCGATAACATTTAGGGCGAAAATATTTTTCCTCGGGAAGGAACTTGACGAATGATAGCTCTGAAAAATCCAGAGAATGTTTAGTGCATGGTTAAATCTGTTGTTTTAATTATTGCGCTGGAACCTGTTACATAATCATTGCAGCGGGCCGGATATTTTCTCATCTTCCTGATCGAGCTATTTTGATGAACTTCATTTAAGGTTTACAAAAATGTAGTTAGAATATGAAAAACTTTGTCGTTTACCACAGGAGTAGAAGTTAATATAACTTGGAAGTTTTTAACTCAATTTTTTATACCCTCGATCGAATATTCCATGTGGTTAACCCTTCATTTAAGAGAACTTAGACATATTTTTTTTGCAAATTCTAGTTTTCAAGCAGTTGCATATTGCGAGTGCATACTAGTTAATCTTTTGTGTCGTCGAGCCTCGCTACACCGGGGATTTTTATTTAATATTTATTACTTATGTAATGATATTAGGAACCCTTGACGCATTATGGTTTTTCTAGGAAATCCTCTGATTTTAATTTTAATTGTCACTATTGCTATTTTTTGTTGGGTATTGTTTTTGTTTCTGTAATAGTGTTAATGTTTCACACTCATCTCGTAATTAGGAATTTAAACTAAAGCTAGGTACTTCTTGTATATAAATAGACCGACTCACACACCAAAAATACCCATAAAAATTGACTGCTATAAATCGATTTGTGATTTGTAAATCCAATTAGGAATAAGAGAACGGTGTAGCGAAAATAACAAAAACTAAGAAACACAAGCACTCTGGAAAATGCCGCTTGGCATACTGGCAGCTGAAATACGCACCAAATGGGATCTAGCGGCAGAAGTTCGTACCGATACTGGTTTGGGCGGAGATTTTAAATACTTAGCAACTTTGGGTTAACAACTCGAAAAGCATGATTCAAGGTAATATTTACTCCATACATTTTTTATTTTTAATTCTACTCATTCCTTGGACTAGATATTAATTAGTATTACCAATATGAATTTTCAGTCCTCTGATTGCCCTTGATTAAACCGAGTATGGAATTAAAGAGATGCGAAATTGCCTACTCATTTTCTATTCTGAAAAGCCGAAGAAAAGTCCAAATCCAGGGAAGGCCTTAGGTTACAAGGGTATGACCGTCGTTTCCAACGTGCAGTTTTCATTGTAAAATGACAGGTGTCTGAAAACCATCGTTATTTGCATGCTGTGTCAAGCTAGAATGGAACGATGCCTTATGATGTTCGATGAATTGCGTGCGAAAATGCGAATTCTCGACAATTTCTTCTACCCCTTATAATATGCAAATACTCATCGAGTCCCATAGTCCCAATTGAACCTTCTAGGTCATTGTTTACATGACTATAAATAACCAATAATGGAGTATATATTTGTCTGTTCTTTGATTGCTGGGGCAGTTTTCCAAGCTCCTTACTTATCGCAACCCAAAAACAGCAATATAATTATAATCGACCTTCAAAACTGTATTAAATTGGAAGAAATGAAATGATCGCTAGGAAATGTCTTCATTTAAAGGCAGAGAGAATAGGAGGGAAGAGGGTAGCAAAGTGAGGTGAGCGGAATTGATGGCAATGCTAAAGTACAACCCAAACATCCTATTTCTACGGTGGGTGGCTTCCCGCCGTCCTCCGCGAGAGTCTCCCTTTAGCCCTTCCTCCTCCACCCCCCCGCAAGGACCCCTCCCTGCCCCTCTCTCAGAATAGTGAGGAGTGGGGTTTCCCCAGGACGTCACACGCCCCTCCCACCCTCTCCTCTTACGTTCCCCGATGTCGATTTCTTTTCGATGAACCGAAACCTCTGCTCCCTTGGCATCCTGTCGGTTGTTGGCTACCCAGGATGATCGTGGTCGCACTTCCTAGTTCTGCGTGAAATTTGATAAAAGAATCCCTCTCGTGGTTTCTGCTTTTTGGATAGCAAATGTGCTCATTTGTAATAGAAGTGCCATCAATTCGCCGTTACCTGCGAGCTGTTTATACACGCGGAATATCCCAAACTGCACGATAAAAATCTTTGGAGAAAAATTTGAAAATGTGTGTTTATATTAATGAATTTTAAATATGTATTTCGATATCAGTATTAGATATGTTACAGCATGATAATTTATGCTTAAAATAACCATTTTATTATGAATGGTTTTCCTGTAACCATTAAGCTCACCTTCTATTCGTATCATCTACGGTTTATGAGATACTTATTGCCGCGAAAAATCGAAATTTGATTGTGCATGTTCAACAAGACACGAAAGAATAAAAAAAATGGGTGTCAATCTATTTTGCTCAATACATGATTGAAAGAAAATGTTCATTATAATTTTTATCGATGCGTTTTTTTTGTCTAATTTCGTTCAGTTTTATATTCATCACTAAAGATTAAGGTTTTGAACATTTTCGCATCTTTTATAACTTGACGTTACCTTAAGTTTCGATGGTAATTTATAAGCTGTATCACCATTTATAATGAATTATTTCTCGCTTTTGTTTGTATCGTGTGAGGTTAAGAAATGAAATCCTTCTGCCCCCCTTCCCAAATGCGCGAGGCGTACTCACCCACCATTGGAGGTGCCTGCGACTTAGTATCTCCACTTGTCGTCCTCAATCGAATGTTTCCGCTCTTTCAGTACAAATGTGAGAAATCGAGGTTGCGAGGCAGGCTTAGAAGTTTTCTTTCGCTGCAGCTGCGCACCTACCCATGACGTCACGGGGTCCCACGGCTGTTGCGAATAAGGCCCCCCATAGCAGAGACCATGTTGTCCATTTGCCTCACGCGGAAGTCAAATGCTGGGCAATTGGCACTAACGGAATCGATTGAACCCGTCTCGGCGATAGATTTAAAAAAAATCAAAATGTATTCCCAGTACTTCATAGAAGTTAAATGTTTTCGACAATACCACTGTCGTTGGTCGGGAGTGACTTCGTGCAAAGATTATCATTATAGAAAAATATGGATTGTTGCTTCTTTAATGGAAGGTGATCAGGAAATGAGTGTATTTAGTGATCATTTGATAACTAGAAATCTATAGTTTCCCCACAGCTATGACCTGATGTGACGTATACGCCATATTTAATTCTTTCCTTTCCCCAGTATCTGCTTCTATGCTCCTCGATATTTTTTTTATGCAGCTATTCGGTCGGATTAGAGCTTCCCGTGCGTCATGAGAGCAGCTGTGTTTCGAGATGGGGATATGTAGTGGTGATAAGTAAGATAACAACGGAAATAAGTGCTTTGCAATCCACAAGAAATAAAAATTTATTTTTGGAATGAAGATACGACGGTGAAGTGAAACCAGTTGAAAAATAAATTTTTATTTCTTGTGGAACGCAAAGCACTTATTTCTGTTGTTATGACCATGGATTTCCACAAAGTCTCGGCATTAACTATTTCTCAAAGTGATAAGTAAGAGTAAGATGGAGCTACGAGGAGAGTGTGAGTGCAAGGTTTGCTTTTGTCTGGAATCGGCTAAATCTCAATTTCCTTATTCGAAAATAAATTATGGCACATAAACTGAACATCAACATCGGCAAAACCTACTCGTCTCTTAAATATTGCATCACCTGCATCAACTTCCGCGGTGATATAAACACACATTCCAATGAGTTGATACGCCATGTAGTTTATTATAAAGCCATGATGATTTTTTTAGTATTTCGTTCATGCGCAAATAAAGTGCTGAAACATTTCCTTCGCCCCGTTTTTGAAGAACTTAATCAAATCGAATGGATTCGAAGTACGTGGGTACCTATTTATAGAGGTATCGGCGACATGAAATTGTTTTTACGAAAGTTTATTTCGATCATAAAAGCATGTGGGGAGGGATTTGAAAAAGCGCAGTTCCAAAATTAAGCGAATATGTTCGCACTTCGAAGTATCCGGATGATGATTTGTATTCGGTGAATTTAGAATGGTTGGTATTTATACTATGAATTCAGAAAGTAGCCGAAATTACTTTTACTTTTTGACCTTTCTTGTTGTTTACCTCCCGTAGTGACCGAGTCTAGGTGTAAATATAGGCGCTGTATGTTTTTTCCGCAGGTGAGGGGGGCGTGGGAGCGCGGCTCCGCCTGCACTCTCGGCCGTCCGTTGCGCTCCACGGGCGGAGCCACGGGTTGATTGAAAACTGGCGCCGCGCAGGCAATCTCCATGCGCTGTCGGAGTCGGATTCCGCTCCGTGATGTGCACTTGTTGTCCTCATTGCGCTCCTGCGTAATCGTTGGCTGTCCTTGTCGTTCCTCCTCGATCGCAGGGATGTCATTCACCGGCGGGGCAGTGTTACCACTTTTCTCTTTCCTGTCTCTGCTTTTGAGTCTAGCACATCACAGGAACTTCCCTGTTATTCCTCGTGAATTGTACCTTTTAATGCAGCAATTAACTTCGTTTTTTTTTTATTTTAGAATTCAATGGCCGAACGGCTCTCTTGTACTATAGGCATTTAATGAGGCCTTTGAGGTACTTAGAATGATGAATTGAGATCGGGATCGGTAACGCCCTTCTCCTCATTAAATCCCCTCCTATTTCAAACTTCCGATGTTCAGACTTTTTGTGGAAATTTAAAGTGGTAGTATTACCGCATCACAGATCTCTTTGCACTATATTTAGGTTATTTTGAAAGTTTAATGTAATGAGGAAGGTTTTTCGGGCTCTGAAGTGTGCATATTTATGCTTGTTCCCGCCACCCCTTATCCAGACAACCCGCGTTTTCACCTCAATTACTCAGTTCCGGTCTAAACACTAAAATGATTTTTGAGATTTCACGTAACGAAATTTTTTTAGTTTAGTTATCTTCTGATTAATGGTGGGTATCGTGCATGCAGTCCCTGAACACGGATACTAATCCTCGTAGACTTTGAAGATCTTTCCGCTTGAAAAGAAACATCTTTTGCTGTACACTTTTACCTCCTTCAGCTGTGCGGCATTTGCTCCCTTCAAAGACTCCCTTCATGCCTCGGAAAATGCCAGTTCTCTTCCTCCTTCAATACCGCCCATACAACGGCAATATTTATATAAATCCCAGACCCACTTCGATTGAACCATGCTTCTTTTTATTTTTACTTTGCTCTTGAAGTTTTAAGTCATCGTAGAGAGCGGATGTTGTTTTCATCGAATGTGCAACGTATGTGGGCCTCGATATGAAATGTACGAGGTTTGCTTTGAAATTAATGCCTCCTATTTCTTTATTTGAAAACGACAGTAGTAGTAGACAAATAGCACATTCGCACCTTGTTGTGAAACACAATTTAGGAACACGACACCATTTTCAACATAGTGACCAGCGGCGTCCCCGCAGTTCATCTTACATCGGTCCGATATGGGTGGAAGTCCGAAGATGCCAAATCCAGACTATAGGTGTGGGATGACCAAGATGGGCAGTGTGATTCGTGGTCTTCAAACTGGCACGAGGTCTGGCGTGATCGCGCTCTAAGAGAAAAGTTGTCTTCTTCTTTGACTGGACTCTGGAAATTCGGTGCTTCACTTTACTCCGGTCGGAGTTGATGGTTCGACCGGGTTCCACGAAGTCCAGAAGGATTACTCCTTTCCCGTCCCAAAAAACAGTGCACATCACTTCGCCCACTGAGGACTGCGTCTTGAACTTTTTCTTCGCAAGGGGAATTCTAATGGCGTCATTCCATGGATTGCCGTTATGATTCCGGGACTCGTTACTGGTCCAAGAAACTATCACCTTCAGCCTCGTATTGGTTCAAAGTTTCATCAGAAATTTCCATACGATGTTGTTTTTGTTCCCCTGTGAGCATTCGCCGAACCCACTTGCGCACAATTTTCTATACTCCGAGCCAATGTACGTGACATCCATCTGACGTAGTGCAGCGCAGCCGACTCCTTACTCAGCTCCTTACACAGCTCCTTGGCCGTTGTACGCCTATTCGCGCGGACCAGCTGATCGAGACGCTCCTCATTGCGTGGTGTGACAGCTGTGGTTGGCCGTCCAGTACGTGGCCTGTCTTTCACGCCGCTGTCGCCACTGTTGAGACGCACCGCTAATTTCTAAAGGTGCTACCTTCCAAAAATAAGGTGTATGATGATTTCACAGGTGACAAGAAGACATTGCCGCCGCATCATAAAATCCTCCTCAATGTATGATTAGGTTCATTGTATTAAGTAGGATGCAATAAAAATTTGCCTTAGCGATTCCAACAAAATCGCTGTCATCTTTAGTGAACGTTTTACTGCTATGAACTAAAATAATGGAAACGCTTATAGGGTTCAGAAGGAATATTAACGTGACTTGATAATCGTAGTTATTTTATTTATCTCTGAAAAATTCTGAAATTTGACGTAACTGTAATTCATTTGTTTACTTGATAGTGGAAGTATTCGTCAGATGTTTCAGCCACTGTTTCTGCCTGCGGACGTACATGCAAGTACTCTACATACTTATGCGAGAGAAGTAAGAATTTCACGTTAAGGCCCGACGTATTCTTCTCTTCAAAAATATGGTTATCGTCTAAAGCGATCGGCCAAAACGGTAAAAAGCGTGAAATATGAACATACCTAGTTCGTGATTTTCTTTTTCATGACATCAATTTGTAGGCACATTCGTAACGGTTTGGCATCGCTCAATTTTATAGTTTTTTAAAGCGAGTTACGTCGTGAGAAAAGATTTTTGTTTGTGTTTCGTGGGGATTTGGCCTCGTTGCTTCAAACCCCATCTCTCTTTCCTTGTTTTCATTGGGGATATAAATAACTCCGGCGCTGTGTTCTTTATACTCCATCGTAAGGGTTACACTCTCGGGTGAGGGAAGAGTTGATGTGTTTTCCTTCGCGGATGGCCGTGATTTTGGCTGGGCCCCTTTTTTCGAACGAACCCAAAGGCATAACTTGCCGCTGTCTCATTTCCGTAGAAACTGCCTTATCCGTTTCTCGATTTTCTTTTCTTCGCTAATATTTGGCCTTTTTCGTACCCCTTTCTCGGCAATGCAATTTACTCTACGCAAGCCAAATGGGAAAAGTAACATAATTTACATCATCTTACCCAATTAATAGTCCCTTAGTCTCCTTTCTGTTGCATTAGGTGCCAATTCTTCGCAGGGCTTGTTTGGCAAGTGGAGTTTGAAGCTACACATTTCTGCGAAGGCGAATTCCATTCATTCATCATTGATCGCTAACGACCGGATCGCAAGCACTGTGTCTGCCTTCCAGTCAGCAGTGTTGGAGACGGTTGGGCGAGTAAACATCTCATTTAAATCCGCGTCGAAAGCTTTTAATTAATGGAAGTGCCCCGTCGTGAGAGTGTGATGGAAAGACAGTCGTTGGTCGCGATGTTTTGGGGGAGTGTGGAAGGCGGGGGAGGGCTCTTGGACATTGAGAGCCTTCTTCCGCTAAGTTTTGGCCGTTTCGTCTTCGCATTCAGTGTATAGGTTGTGTGTGATTTATTCAAAAGGAAACTCCATCAAAATGTTTTGTTACGGCAGTCAATTTTGCCGAACTCTGCTTTCGATTTTTCTGCGGACCAGTCCGATTGACCTCGTCCCTTGACCGAAGGTTTTTTTTAATTCTCCAATTGTCGAATAAGCTACGGTTATGTGAGTCTATTGTATTGTCGTAATAACTATCGATAACACAAGAGTATAAAGATGTGAAATAGAGCTTATAATTCATGCGGAGTGATCGCTGATTTAATTAATTGATGCCTTCGAATGTGAGTTCCCCCGCAACCTTAACCGGCTTTTTTTTCGGAATCCGGCACTCCCCTCCAGCAGTCAGACGGCTGCGTAATCTATGTGAAGTGGTTTTCAACTTAAGTTTGCTCTTCATCCATCCTTAAAATAACGCACCCCATGAAAAAGAATAATTAGGATGTGGTGCATACTGCTCCTCTTTAATGATTGCATGCATGTGATGGACTAACGAGATGCTTTGGTACAGGATTTCTCATTTAGGTAATATGCATGTGCAGAGAAATATTAGGATAAAAATTGACAGAGTACATAGAGAAATCAATTACGCTGATTTAAAAACAACTAGGTAGTGTTTTATTTCATTTTTACTAAAATATTTACTAAAATGTTGAAGATTGTCTACCGTTTGAAGATTAATTTCTTTTCCTTTTAATGACGAAGTTAGATTGATTTAAAATGCTCGTTCTATGTAACATTACCTATCTTTCAGGTCTCTATTTTGCTTTCCCTGTATCCATCCGCTTAAGCATGTATTCGGTGCCTCGCACTGCGAGCTCTGGGGGTAAGCATGGGCTGTCCCGAGAAGGGTGACTAGCCCGGCGAGAGAGGGAGCGTGTTTATTCTCGGTCGCCCGTGGCAACCCAGCATGAGATTGAATTATCCAGACTGTTTGAGGTTGTCCTTCATTCGCTTCATTTCTGCCTCAAGGAAGTGCCTCCGGGGCGTTCTCACTTAACTGATTCCGGCCGAAGGGTCCCTGGTCGTCCCTGCATTTTGCTTTCGGGTTTTCCGTCCTTGCAATCGGTTGGCGGAGAAATGATTGGAAATGATGACTCGGGAGCGATTGCCATTCACATCTGGAGGTTGAAGGTCTAGCCAATGGCTATCACAACCCAACTATGAAACTCAATTTTCGTTGAAGTGTGTATCAATTTTTGTTTCGTGATTGTAATTTCATCCATTTAATGTTTGTATCCATAAAGTCCTTAGGTTCGCTTAATTCATCCATTTTCGCTGTTAAGTAAGATAGGAAACATAATTGCTGCCGCTGGCAATGGCAAATCTCTATCAAATGGTCCAGAATTCTCCTTCTGAAGCTTTGGTAACATCAGTGGAGCCGCATTTAGTGGCTGATCTGTATAAGTAATTAGCTACGGGTTTGCAGTGATCCGTGACCAACCCGGCTTCAGATGCGTAGTAGGAATGGAAATTCGCGCATTACAAAGAGAGCGAGGAAGTCGTAAATTGCGTGCATTCACGTGAGCAGGGAGAGGATAACGAAACTCTGGTTCAGCTGTCCCACCCCCCCCCTCTCTCTCTCTCTCTGTAGCCAATAGTGAATAATCACGCCATTTGCCTGCAGAGTGAGACTTCGATGGCTTTTCAAGCGATTTGCGCGTCGCTTCACATGTAGACACGAACGGGGTGGATAATTGATAGCAGAAATCACTGGCTTTCATCGACTATACGAGGGAAGTCTTCATCAATGCTCTTCGATCTGTTTCGATTGCGGCAATCATCCATCCACTATGTGTCCTAATGTGTACTTATGACGATTAGATTATAGAGACTAGTTGATACCTATTTGCGTGGCTAGATGAATTTGATCGGCCCGCTCCTTGATATGGACTGTTCATATATTACTTCACATGCTTCACCTTCTCTGGTCCACCCCTCCCCTCACACTTCCCCATGTTGAACTATGTGACAAATCTTAACAATCCTAAAATTAATTCGTCCGTGTTCCTTTTCATTCGGCTACAGTTCTTCAAGTGATATTGGCTAGTAAACAGTTGACTATTTGCTTTCCACGCAACGTATTTTGTTGGCACCTCTCACTTACCGTGCGAGATGCTGACGACTTCCGCGTGCAATCCCACTTCCTAATAGGGAGGTGATCAATCCTTCAATCAATCTCCCATGCTCACTTGGCCGCACTTTGCCATCGGAAATTAACCCATCCCCCTCCCTTCCGTGCCTGCGACGTAACAATTTGGCAGACTTAAGAGAAACCTAAAGGAACGCTTCACATCGTAAGCCAGGGTTCGGAAAACGGGGTCCGGCACCGCAAAGGGTTCGTTACTCCCCGCCGAGTGTTTCACCGTGCCACTAGGAATGTGCAGCGCGGATTTCGTCACTTGGGCCAGATGATTAGGGGAGTGCACGGCAGCTCTCACTATCATAGCTGCTCAGCTCACGTCAGCTCAGTCACTCCAGCGAAGATGGTTTGCCAACCACTCGGTGGGAAGCTGAGAGGATTGGGTATGATGCAGCCGCCTGCGAATGCGCTCTCCTCTGGTGTGGTGCCGTTCGTCTGGGGCTTACTCTTCGCCCCCGGGAGGGACCCCTGGACATGGATAAGCATGTGTAAATTCTGTTTTGTAAATTAAACGTGACTGTGAGAGTTAATTATGGCAATTGACTTTCGACGTTGTGTACTTCCGTACCCCCTTACGGTAACCCACCACCGTCCCGTAGGGAACCGTCCATAAATGACGTCACGCACTTCATCGTTTCGCGGCGAGGGGGCAGGGAGGGGGTTAGGCTCTCCGTGACGTCACGCAAAGCACGGGTGTGTCTATAAATCGCTCTTCCGTCCCATGAACTGGCCCCCCTTCACTCATTCCTTTGAAACAGGCGTCGCTGAACTCCTCGTCATGGCACGAATGGTTTATGGCGATCGACCCCCCCCCCC
>LYUA01003627.1:12654-26136 GCA_002093875.1 Calopteryx splendens
AATGGAGGGCTGCAGTAAACCAATCTTAGGATTGAAATACTGATGATGACATGATAAAGGTAATAGATTTCAATAGTTTGGTATGCTGAAACAATTTTAAGAACATTGCTTAGAATTCAATCTCATTTAATCACAAAAAACTGGCAGAATTTAATAGTATGTGGCACACAGCGGTTTATGGTGTAAAATAGCTAAAAATATTGAAGATAACGTAAAATCAAAAGATAACGGAAGTGATAATTCAATTGGGACTTGCTTTCATTTCTATCTTTTTTATTGCTGAATGAGCGATTCCTCCCCGTGGACTTCCAACTTGACATGGTGGAAGAGCTTGCGTGTTCTGACCTCAGAGTAAGGGTTACTCTGAGGTTCTGACGGTACCTAAAGCTGCGCTGGAGGAAGCAATGATAATTTTTGTCGTTCATGGAAGGGGCATCCATGTCCAAGGTTACAACAAAGGACAGACAAATGGTAGTCGTCTGTTCCCGGGTGAGGTGGCTGCAAAGGTGTCTGACGCCATTAGGGTGGCCATTTTAAGTGGTGTCACGTTAAAGACACGAATTAGGAAGGCAATGGGAAAACATTTCAAATAGTCCTCCTAAGAAATCATGAAGGAATGAATCCTTGCAACTATGGGACTCTTCCTACAGGTGTAGATGTCATTAAGAGAGGAAAGACCTCCGCGATCGTCAACAAAGGAGATCCTTGCGCAGCGGCATTGTCGGCAGAAGAAAAGATGAAATGGTAGAAGAATGTAACAGAACAGGGGCATGGAATATTAGAACGATTTTGAAGACATGGAAAGAAGGAAATGTAAAGCAAGAGGAAGATAGAGGATATATAGTTATGTTATGGTTGTGTGAAGTGAGATGGAATGATAGCGGCGACTAATGGAGCCAATAATGCAGTAATATAGAATTAGTAGGAATCAAAGCAGAACCAACAAACTTGTTTCTTATTCAGGTTCATTTTTCGACGAGTAGGAGGAAGGAATAGACAGTGTATACGATCAAGTATAGAAAAGGATTGTGGGTATTCCAGGAAGAAAATGAACAGTAATGATGGAGGGTTTGAATGCGATGGTGGGCGAACGGAGAGATGGGATTGAGGTAGGGGAGTACGGTTTAGGAACAACGAACGACGGCAAGGAGTAAACCATAAATTATTGCAGGAGAAATAGTTTAATTATAACTTAAACCTGATTTAAATACCACCATAGAGTAGATACACATAGAAAATCTAGGTAAATTGAGGGAGATGTCAGTTAGATTACACTATGGTTAGACATAGATTTAAGAACAGAGTCATCAATTCGTTTAGCTTCCCGGGAGCAAATGCGGATTCAAATCGTAATTTAGTTCTCATGAAGTGTAATGTAAAACTCAAGAGGATAGAAAAGGGAATGTAGAAGCTATAACCGAGAAGAAAAGAAAGGAATACCAGAAAGTAGTCGACAAAATTCTGGATGAGGACCAGGGGATGGGTACAGTAGAAGAAAAGAAGGAATATCTCAGGGATGGAATAATGAAAGCTGCAAACGAGACACTAGAAGTGATAAATAGAAAAAGAATGATGAAGCCATGGATTACCGAGGAAATTATTTTAAAGATAGTTGAAAGGAGGAAGAGAAATCACGTACACACAGGTGAAGGGGGTACAAATAGTTATTAAATTAACTGAGGCTAGAAACTGCAGGGCGAAAGAAATGTGGTGGAAAGAGTAGTGTGAGGAAATGGGCACTTTATATGGACAGGATGAATTGGGTTCATTGTAAAGAAAGGTGAAAGCACTGTCAGGAAGTAAGAATGTATAAGCCGTGCACACTATCAAGAATACTATAGGAAAAGAACTAATCGAAGCAGAAGTTCAGACAAGATGGAAAGAACACACAGAGGAACTATATGGTAAAAATATTAGGCCATTAATTAAGAGAATGTGATTTTGATGTGGCTAGCTTACGCCCAGGCATAATTAGATAGAGAGGCCATTAAAGGAAACAAACGCGAACAACGTGGTGTGGATAGATAACACCCCTGTCGAAGTACCCAAAGGTCAAGAAGAACGAGGAAGGAATAGCTTTCATGGACTCATTCAGAGCATTTATGAGGGATAATTATGGCCAGAAGACTTGTTAGATTATTATTAATCCCCATCCCAAAACAGGGAAAAGCAGCAGAATATGTCGATTAGTTAAGTAATCATAGACGTAAAATAAAGTAATATACGACTATTAAAAGTTTTGATGCAAACGTACATGATCACATGAAATAATTTAAAATAGCACAAAATATGTTTAAAATTTATGAAAATTGAACTAATAGCCAAAGAGGTACATATATATTCGAAGAACATTTATTTCATCTGGATTTGAAGACTGTGATGGATAATGAGTTATAACCATAAGAGTTGATACGAAGTACTTTATTGGTTATAAAAAAAGTTAAGATACATTTACCAGAATGAAAAAAGGTAGAGAGACATGGTGGAGAAATGGGAAATCAAATATTATATTAACGTTCGATATTGTCCTAAGAACTCTTTCGGAAGTATCCTTTACCCATCATTTCATTTCATCTGTTCATTCGCCGTCTGTTTTCTTTTATTTTTATATCCCATTCCATCTTCTCCATATGTTAGAGCATTTGTTTGAAGAATTAATTCATAGTTTCAACTTAAATTGGTATATGGGGAATATTGAGAGAACAAAACCATACTTATGAGTAAAATCAGAAAGGTGAAACAGCACGTGTGGAAATAAAAAACTCAAAAAGTAATACAAAAGACGTGCCTTCAAAAGGCATTGACTACCTAATTATCCCAAATAAGGGATCTTAACTGAAAATATTTCAAAATACACGGAATAATATCATAAATATTTTAAAGCTAAAATGATTTTTAATTTCACGGATGTGATTGTTCGTTTTATCCATAGTTTATCTCTGTGTATAATGATAATACAAAAGTTCAAGCAAAATATTGCATGAGATCCTTTGTAATGCAGTTATTTGTGATCCCCAAACAAGCGTAGCCCATGAACCACATTTGTATTGCTATATTAGGCTTTTTTGACGAACAAAATATATTTAGTAAACTTTTATATTGTTTTATAATGATCACAAAAAACTACGAGACATTGATGACCGAGTTTCGTAGTGATATAACATATCTTGGGAGCAATAGCTATTGTCGGAGAGTAAATTCACATTTTCATGCTTCATGAGTCTTATCTCTCTTTCGTGTGTAGTATTCTAATACTCTAGTCCTATTATGTGCGTTTCTTTGAATCAGAAAATGTTCAAGTTGAAATCGTTCTGGTTGTCCCAGTCAAGCCAACGACCAGAGGCTACTTGAACTACTTTTATCTCTAGTGCTCTTCTTTCTCGTCGTCATATGATCATAACGAATACAATATACTTGATTTCTCCCACTCAGCATACTAATGACCGTATAAATATCATGAAAATCCGTGTATTCGCTGGTGAGTGAGACTGGGAGCTTATCATAAGTGGAAGTAATTACCACAGGAAATGAAAATCGAGTATCATTTCCCGGATTTCTGGGCCATGGGTGTTTTCAGTTTCATCCTTCACGTAAAGGTATCGTTACAGAGCTAATTGAAATCAGCAACAGATTCTACATGCATACTAACATTTGGATGAAGATCACCACGTATCAATAATATAAATCTAATGGAATAGATTAACGGTTTGTACCATTTTGCCCAGGCAGGACGATTTCCGAAACGGATAAGAGAGCCTTATGAATTTGGTTTTACTGCTCTTTGTTTTACTATGCCAGTAACCTAATGGGTTCAGTAAGCTATACTCCCATGACTTAAGGTACAGACTGCTATGTGTGAATTGACTCAATGCAAGGATGTTAGCAATTTATTATGCGTACCTCCATGCTGCCTATGGAGGAAAAGTTGGCAATGATTTAACCGAAAATGATGAGCGTGATACAGAATGGAAATGCTAATAACACTTCCTCGAATCGATCTTATGTTTCCTGGCTGTTGACGAGTATTATTTATGATGTGAAAAGTTCGGGTGGATGAATGCATGTAGGTACCTCATATTGATTACATTTTAAAAATTATTTAGTTATATTTCCATCAGTGTTGACAATAGATACCACATATTCAGTGTTTGTAAATTTTTTGCACAGCAAAAGTGGGATTACTAATCTTTTTGCATTAATTATTTTAAGAACTCTAATGAAATTTAAGGGGGGACATTACCTAGTATGCCCTACGTTGGTTAGATGTTTTTCTTCTATATTGTACACCAAGTTTATGAAACCCATGCGTTGAGATACGAGGTCCGTGAGTGTGGTGGTCAATGAGTTAGCTTTTTAACCTCATTTTTGGAGGGTTTCACATTTGTATCCGAACGTTTCTCCAGAGTGCCAATAGCTAATCCCAAACTGATTGCTTTATGAACATCACAGTATTTCGGTAAAATGTGAACAGAGGGGCATAATCTAGCCAACCAACCTAGCTTAGTTATTTTATGCTTCGTAGATATTCGATGTTGTGTGTAAAAGCTAGGTGATATTTAATTTAATGACAGCGTCTTCTGCACGTAATACAGCCTGGAGGAAGGTGGGAGAAGAACGTGACGTTGGTATTAGCCAACTCTAAACGAAAGATGTTGTAAAGGTTCCTTAAGACACACGATGAGGTCTATTAGACGTGTTTCATGCACATTGTCCGTATACGCACCGAAATATCATTGAAATACCTTTCCATTCCATGAATCAGACGGAAGTCTTTTGTGTACAGAACAATTATAATACACATTCACTAGCTCCACATTCAACAAAGCAGGATGTGAGCTTTTACTTTTCAACTCAGTTTTAAACGTATTTATTCCTATCGTTGGTCATAGATATTATCCAATTATCACACGCGAACATCACCCTCCACTCCTCGTGTTCAACGGACCTTTCGGAGGATATAAATATGAGGAATTTCTCATCTTCCACTGTCCTGAGATTCGGGAATGTCTAAGCGACAATTCCTCACGATACGTGATTTGAATTCAGGAGGATCCAGGCTGCTGCAATGCAACCATTTCCGGCAGGATTCGACTCGTTTCACACAGCCTCCTCCCACGTTGCTATACCTGCTGGCATCGTCAGCGAGCGTAACTCAACTAGTGTTAAACAGACGCTTCCACTGGATGCAAAGATCAGATTTCTTTCGTCTCCGACAGTCTCTCCGAGCTGCTTCGACGCGACTCCTCTCGATCCTCAGTGTGGATTCAGGCGATGGAATCGTTGGCGACGTCCAACCTCTCTTTCATCTCCTCGACCTGCTTGAGTCCGAGGGCCCTCACTTCGTACGTGTGCCCGGCTAGGATGGCGTGAAAACGGAAACAGAAGGCGACGCAGAGCAGAAAGAAGGGCACAACGGCTGCGGAGCCGTAGGCGGCGGCCGGTATGGACACGTCCCAGAACTTGACCCAGGAGAGGAGGGAGACCTCGGTGAGGAAGAGGAACAGGCCCACCACGGAGGAGAAGATCCAAGCCGTCTCGATGAATCCACGCATCAGCTCATGTGGAGACTCGGATGGCTTGACTCCCCAAAGTGCCGGATCCAATCCGCTGCTCTCCCACGCCTCCTGCCCCGCGAACACGCAGTCGATCGACGGTAAGATGTAGGTGGAGATCATGGCAGCGATCACGTGCACGGAGATGAGCGTCGTCGTGTTGACGGCGAAGAGGGTGAATAGCCAGTCCGGGCAGGCAGTCGGGGCCTGGACCTGCAGCTCAACCATGCATTCCTGTGGGGTCATATAATTATATTTTTTAATATTGACAGTTTACGGGCCTTAGTGTAGTAGCATAGTGGGCTAAGTGTTCGACTAAAGGAGAGTCCTGGGTTCACATTCAGGTGATGTTCCTATACACTCCAAGCTTCCCCTGAGCTGTGTGATTTTATGGGTAACAGATCTTTCTGGGAAACCGCAGACGGCATAAGGAGTGGAACCGGCCTCAAAATCCTGATGTGCGAATTTCACACACCCTAGGTCTTAGTTCCAGGTGAGCTTCTACTTCAACCTATTAAAAACAAAAATTCATCTCGATCTAAGGCCAATGGCGTGTGAGATTTTCACATTCAAAGAAGGGTGACTTTTTCGTTTCCATGGGTCATTTGCAGTTTCCGAGGATATTCTTGTAATTAGAAAATCACACAGCTTCGAATTAAGTTATCGTCCAAAGGTATCATCCCGGAATTTGTTGCCAATATCCTCCAGTAATTAGGTTAAAGTCCTATTCACTTGACTACCACCCGACCACACCACCATTTATTGACTAATTAGCAAAATTTCAAGTGATTAAATCAGGTATAGAAATTTGTGATTTAGGAAATGAGTTTTTATGAGCTTGATTAAAACAAGAAAATTTAGATTGCATATTCAGTCGACGTACGTAGTGCTGCACTTGTTATGTTCTTTACATAGAATCGAAATATAGATAGTTGAATAGTTGTTACCATAGAAACGTATCTGAAATTCGACTCCTAGCCCTCCACTTGTAAGGCTTCAAATAAAGCTAATTAGAAAGTGCTTTTTTCTGATGATGTTACCCTGATACTCTTTGGAAGGAGCTCTCACCCTCAATTAATTATGCATTTCTGAAATTATGGCCTGTTTGGGAAAGTTTCAATTTAGAAAATTAATTTCGTTACACGGCAATTTTTTTCATAAAACAAAGTCAATAGACCACCGCATGGTCATAGAAAGGCATTTGGCAGTGTTATGAAAGCATAATTTGGGATAATATCCTCAATATTTATATCCAAGTCTATAATAAACCATTGGAAATAGTTGAAAGATCAAATATGAACCTAACTTGGAACCCGATCACGATCGGCCCCACTGACCACCAATGGCCACTCCACCATTTCCTCCCCACCTAGTCCGAAATCCCTCCCCACCCATCTCCTCTCAACCAACCCCTCCCTCGATTAACCAAACACCCCACCCCCCTCCACTTTTGCTCCTCGAGAAAATCACTCCAAACAAGCACAAGTTATCTATAGACCTTCTTTTTAACTCCTCAAACATTCCGGTCCGGTCATTTCATTTAAAGGTGAAATATCATTGAAACCGATCTGAAATTCGATTCCTTAATAATATCATATGTATGGACTCGGTAAGAGAGCTGGAAGTGATCTTGTACTTCCTTCCATTCAACTTCATTGACCAGGTTATACATTGAACTTTTTTTTAAATTAATTAAAGAGCTGTGAAAATAATCCTAGTTGGATTCCTAGAACCAAGACGCGTGAGTGTGACTAAATAGGAACGGTAAGGCCGACGAAGCAGTTAATACGTTTTATTTAAAGCAGAAACCAATCCTTGTAACATGCCAGTTCATGGGGTCAATTGCGATAACGTGATCAACTGGAAGTGACGCAGCGCAGACCTCGGAGTAAGTGAAATAAGTTGCGCGAAATTAAGGGTGACATTTCGGAATGATCCTAATAACAGTCGCCAAGAAGAAGCAATCGCATGCCTGCCTACAAGCAATTGTCCTTTGGAGATTTTTTTTTGTTTCTCAAAAGAGAAAGAAGACACTTGATAGATTAAGTGCCACTCTCGGTAATCCATAAAAATCTAAATGCCATAATTATGGAGTTTTGTGCACCGTGCGCAAACTATCAGCGCCACTTTAAGCTCATCTAAGCTCATACTTTTCCTGGTTTAGGTCGATAATTATCGCTTAACGAGGAAAATTACTCTTACCGAGTGTTTTAAACGTCACGTTTTATTTGCTATGAACGTACGTAATTCAATAAAATTCCGAAGTTTTATAAAGTATTCAAAAACAGTAACTTATATCATGTACATTTTAAACGGATGTTTGAAAATGGTTTCGTAGCGTTCGTTGCAGGAGTTGGCGAATCGATGGGTTAATTGGAAGGCCGTAGTGGCGCTTGACCTTGCGACGATGGCTTACCAGTGCGAAGGCGCAGAGAAGGGTAGAGGAGACCACCGTCTCCTTCAACTTGGCTCGGCTGACGTGCATTCTTCGCCAGGAAAGGGTTTCCGGGGTGTACAATCCGATCCCGTCGCTCCCGGCATCCGCCGTCGTCGACCCCGTCCTCCGGCCACCGTCGCCTCCGATCCCCCTCGCCCGGTCGTCTTCGAGCGACCGTTCCTGGACGAATGGGAAGGGCATGAACGAGAGAGAGATTTAATTCAATAAGTACGATGGAGGCCACAGATAACGCTGTGGCCTCGTCCGAAAGTATTCTCTTTATTTAAGCTTATTTTGGTTCAGATGATTTTTTGATTAAACTATCCTTAAATTTGATCATGCTTATCAAAATTCATGATCAACAGTCATTTTAAACTTTATGCAAAAACGCCTTAAGTATAAAACTATTTTTGAAGAAATTAGCTTATTTTTTTAGGTGATAAATGAGAATATAGACGCGATAAAATTAATTTCTTTAGTTAATGGGGAATAAATATCAGTATTTTTCAGTTAATTCCTTGAATAAGGAATGGTAAGACGACTTTTGCTTTTACATTTGCCTATTTGCTTTTTCAGTTCTTTCAGCCATAGAGTGATGCTAGCAGAAAGGTCTTTTACTTGCCTTCATTTCATTTGTTTTCACTTGCATTCATCCCATAGGCTACTGAGTTTCGTAGCATTCGAAAAAATAATCAAGATGGTCTAACTACAGTCGCTTTTATATTATTAAGCTTTAAAAAATTATTTTTTAAATGTGAAAGTATAGCTTAGTGATGACCTTTTGTGCCACGAAAACAGAAAAAGTTTGTGGGTACCTTGATTAAAAATGAAATTTTCAAAATACGAGTATGCATATTTAATACCTTTCACAATTAGTAGAAGGGAATTTCAAATCCACATAAACTCGGGGTGTTTTTTTATATTATTTTCTTTCATGTCTTTAATATTTCAGAAAATAGGAGTTAAAAGCTCATTTCCAAAAAATAATTATGAAGTTGAATTTCCTATTGTAAATTTTCTTATTTTTTCGGTGAACATGCTCTCACATGAATATCTACCAATGGGAGTAGTAAACTATTGAAGGTTTTCAACCGAAATCTAACCTATTGCTGTTCATGGTGTTCATTGCTGCTCATAGCTAGAAAAAGTTGCTAATATAGATGCAAATGAAAAACAATTTTAACAATGTAAGGTTAAGAGTGGGATTCCTTTTTTCATAGAGAAAATTGTTTTGCATAATTTAAGTTGTCCGAATTCATCGATTAGGTGCCTAACTGATCCCTTCGAAGGGAGGAAGGCATCTTGGAGTTCTAATTCGTTATGTTTCAATTATTCACCGAATTTGAGCACCTATTGTAGCTGTTAGCAAAGGGAGCAAAGGGTGTATCCTTTTGCGACGCCATCTTGAAATTTGTATTCCCATAACTCGTAGCGTTTTATTTAGAACTGAAAATAAAATATTATTATCTTGATACCGTTGTGCCAGAAGGAAGTACTGTTCTTTGCTTGTTAAGTAGTAACTCTTCCACGGTGTAGGTGTCGGTACTGTAGAAGTCGCCCAAATTCGTCCTCCCTTTAGTCATCATGACTAATGGAGCATGCCTAATTCCCAGTGCCTCATGAATTCGAACACGGTATTAATGCTATCAAGGCCCTGATAAAATAAGCTATGCCAAAGAAATATAGGGAAAATGCAATTATGGATTTTGTTTTTTTCATATAGGCTCAGGTATTTGCTGTGAAGTTGCTTTATTTAGGTATCAGTAATAAGAGTTTGAAGTTGATTTGAATTCCATAAGCACAATATAGAAATTTGGTTAATATGTAAAATTAATTTTTCAAGAATAAAACAGCTCAAACATTAATAAAACTTTCGTAAATTTATAAAATTAAATCTAATATTCCTAAGTTTTTCAAAACATATCTTAAGTAAATGTTTCTACTTTTCGGTAATATACTCGTACTTTCGACTAAAGCTAGGTATCCAATAAGCCATGGATATTTTTAAATAACGTCATCACCAATAAAATGGTTTGACATTCCGCTTTTTAATTTTGAGGCGCATTACTCGAATGTATGATCGAGTTCATAGATTTAAATAATCTCTTTTATTTGAATATTCCAAAGCAAATATAAATCAGGAGTCTAAAAAATTAGTACTGAACTTCAAAAAAAGTGAATGATAAAGAGAAAGCCCAAATAAGATGAAATATTTTTATAGTTTTATTAAATTCGCTTGTCAATTTCTCATCGCTTCTTTTTTTAATTATCAACGCTTAGAACAAAATTTATTATTTCTCCGAATTTGTATGAGTTATTATGTAATACTGGTGTGGTAGTCAAGCAAATAGTGTTCGCATTACCGATGAGCACCGATACGGATAGTGCTTCTAACCTCAAGCTAAACTCGGTTATGTAATGCTTTGAAACTGAACGCAGCACTTTTCAAAGAAACACAAAATGAAATTTCTTCCGTATCTGGTCATCTTTTCACGCCTCCATATGGGCTACCAAGATTGCCTTTCAAAATAATTTTGACGATGAAAAGTATTTTTTTAATTATGCAATTCCATTGACGCATTTATTGTTTTGAGCTCCAATACTTAAAAAAAACTTTCCATTTTTTAAAAAAAGGGGACATTCCGTTAGAAATTGCTCATAGTTATCATTGCATAAAATGTAGCATCTATATTTTAATATAACTACTAGCTTAATGGTAGTAATATTGGCTATAAGTATTAGCTAACAGCAAATACTTTTAGCTTTTGGGGTGTGAGAGGAGGGCCACAACGTAGCTCACAGGTGCAATGTTCCGAAATATCTGACACACAATTACAAAACTATGAAACCTCTGATAAACTCATGGATTCATTATCATCGTTTGTCATAAATTTACCGTAAACTAAATGAATATGCTTTCTCCGATACCTCTCTGCCTAAGCAGATGATGGCCCTACGTGACTCTATTGTGGGATTTCCACCTGTTGCCGCGGTTGGTTTTCGTTTTCTGTCGCCCGAGGTCCCTCATTCCCGTCACGTGTTTCGACGCGCGTTGAAGTCTCCGGCCAACGGCCTTCGATTGTCTCCAACTACACAGCGGTGAGGCGATCAGATTTGGAAGCTAAGGTCGATTCGTGCCTTGAATGAATAATTTTTTCATTCTTAAAGAGAGAGAATACGTTGAGGAGGGTTTGTTCATTGGGTGAAAGGCTTTTGAAAACTCGTTTCTTGCAATACTTTGTGGAAACTTTCCATGTTAAATGAACTGTGAGATTGTTGTTTTCCACATCGCAACTTATTAGATGGTGGCAATAACTTTCAAATTTAAGATATAATACCTGGTTATACTCGCATGTCATATAGCATATACTTCATCAACGGGGGAGAGGTAATTGGAGAGATATTTAGTTAGGTATATCGTGAATTGGGAGTAGGAATGGGGGAATAGAAAAAACATCTCAAAATGGGAAGGGCAGGAGTCAAATTTTGTGACTTGTGTACGCTTTTTGTTGGGAAGAGAAAACAACAGTAATAGGGAATGAGTTGAAAAGAAATGGTCCTTCAACAATATCCCATTGGAACAATTAACATTTTTGAACATTTCCAACATCCATATCAATATTGCTTACAGCAAAGATTTAAAGCAGAAACGCCATTTAACGCAAATTATATAATCTATCTTATGTATTTAACTAAATCCCCGTTGTTAAAGGATTCAAAAATGATATTTCAGCTCAATCCTGAGTCATAAAACTTAGTAAGTTGTATGCAAACTTACTCATAAAAGTCAACTTGTCCGTGAAGGTTAAAATTGTAGTTATTAATTAAATGACTTACTATCTCAGCTTACGATATAGTATTCAAAGAATCAACATTTTGTTATAATGGTTGGCGTTGGTAATGTGTACAATGGTATATAAATTAAATTTCAATGGTATTAAAATTAAATTAATATATTAGCATTGGAGTAAGAAATGAGAATGTTTGTCGAGTATTAGATTTCATTTTGGAAGAATAAGTATTTGTGTCTTCTGTGGTGATAAGAATCCGATAAAATTACGGCATTGGTGAAGGTCGGCTTTGAAAAAATCAAAAATGTCTCTTCATTCTCACCTAAGAGTATCATTAGATCAACGAAGGGTGATTGCATCTCTTTCTATTTTCTGTTCCACAGTGAACTAAATGGAGTGGTGAAGGCCCTCAAAATATTCTTGAAATTGAGGTTTCTACCTAACTACAAGCATAAAATCACCCCAGAGCAGAACCAATACATAATATACCTTTAAAGGGGTTAGTTTAAGACAGAGTTCGTTCCATGTGGTTCATAAACACGTTTGCTGAAATAGGTGGTAATCGGTCCCCATTACAAGGTGATAAGATTCTTGGTAATATCTCCCGTTATGTAGTAAATAATTTTGTTCGACTCACAAATCAGCAGGTCCTTAGAAATTATATGAAACAAGTTTAATGACATCTTGATTGTAGACGAAAGCAAATTCAACCTGTGCTATACAATCCCCAATCCAACTCATTTAATGCCAACTGCCTCGTAAGCTTATGTATTTAAATGTGCTCCGGAATGGTGATGCCAATTTATTTCCGGACGTAAATTAATTGGTACCATAAAAAGAGAGTGATTTTTATTTGGGAATAGTTATAGCACTGTAAATTTCTATGCAAGTTGCACTGGATACATTAAGCCGTATTTTGGTCTGAAGTATGAAAATATTCTTAAAAGTCAATCCAATCTTACATCCAGTTATGGCAAGTTGCCCTTGACGTTGGAAATAATAGGTCTCATTGTATAATTATTAATTTTTTATATAGACCATACATTCTAGTTAAAAAAGGATTAACACTAAGCAAGCAATAATTATCTCTTGAGGGAAGAAGTTTTTAGCACATTAGCATTTAGCATTAGACATTATGATCGATTTCTTCAAAGCATGTCAAAGCAGTCGAAACGGTGCTTTTTACTGAAGATTCTGTCTGGAAATAACATATGGAGGGAGTATCTGCTGCTTGTTGCCGCTTCCCTTATGCATCATAACTACACTAAATTCAACATCGGTTTATGTGTGAGGGATCTAATAGGACAAACTGATATCCATCGTTTTGCACTTGAAGTTCCAGATCTTATAGTTTGAAAAGTCCTCAAGTTAGAATGCAACTTTGGATCATGGCTCTTTGGATATATCTGCACTAGAGCAAGATTTTCCTTGTGATTGATTTTGGTAAACACTTAAACATTCAAGTGTTTTTACATAGCTGTCAACGTTCTAAAAGAAAAATCACCGACCAAAGTTTTGATTGCGACGTTAGCAGCGAGCGACTCACACCAATGTATAGAAAAGATTAGATCTAGAGTAGGAAGTAAAAATAATTTAAAAAAGGGCGTTATGCTTATTTAATCATTGCGAATAAATATAAACCAATGTTTTCGTCTTTCACAGAAATATGAAGACTTCCGATAGGAGGATGTAAGGTGATCTG
>LYUA01003627.1:48558-58635 GCA_002093875.1 Calopteryx splendens
CAATGGAGGGTCCTGCTCGTGTTGAATCGAAGAGGCTGATCACTCAACGAGAGCAAGTAGCATTCCTGATGCAAACCATTGAATAAAATAGTTTTGTTCGAAGAAAGGAAGTTCCACGATACCCTAACGGACTAGAAATCGACCACGCAAGCATGTCAGTGAGCATACATGCGTAAATACCCTTTATGTCATTCCCTCCCGTAGTCAAGAGTCGTAAAATGCCTGATTTTATGATATTACAAGAAAAATCCACAATTTTACTAACTCCTTCCATTATGCCCTGTCTTTGAATACCTCTTTCACATTTGTCACATACACACATCGCATCGTGCATACTCTACACTCCCCCATAGTTCTTACATCACATCTTACTCTCCTTCCGTTTATGGCAAGGTAAAAATATTATATTCTTTCAATCGTTATCTTCAAGTAAAGTTCGTAAAAGTTACCTATTCGTACTCACGAGTTACTAGCAACTTTACACCGCAAGTAAAAATCTCACTAGATGTATATCATCCACTTCAGTACCTTCCTATTCTTCAAATTTTCCACTGCTGTTATAATCTCTATTTCTCATGTTTTAACTTCCTTGCAGTCACTTTCGCCATTTATTACATTGGATCCACATTCGTATTCTAGGCCACTACTATACAAATTCTCTAAGTGCTCTCTCCAACAGTGTAACTCTGTATTCATCCCAGTCGATGCCACGACTATTATTCTTCATAGCATCCATTCCTCCACCCTCACCATGCTTCGGCATTTTTATCCAATTCCAAAACAGCTTCTTATTTCGTTGAAAGTAATTCTGCATTTTTTCTGCTCCTGACAGTTGTTTTCTCTGCACAGATTTTGGCAGTCAGTCCCTTTCTCTTTGTAAACATCATATGCTAATCCTTCGAGCTTCCTCGGCTTGCGCTACAATCATATCCTTATATTTGCACTCACAGACTTTCAGGTATTCATTCCACTTTTAATTCTATCCATTTTTTTCCAAAAACATTTTAAACGCCTTTAAAAAATCCATTTCGAACCTTCCCAAGCATCACTCATACTTCCATTTTCAATATATTTTTCCCATTCCACCTGATTATAGTACAGCATATCCTCAAGTATGCATTCATGCTGATTTTTTTTATATTTTTGAAATGCATTTTAGGCTATTTTAGAAATACAAGTATTTGACAGCGTGTACAGCAGTTGGAGTGCAGTATTGATTCTGACTAAGAGGCGAAATATACGTTTAAGTAAATACGAGATGGTATCTCCGAGATTAATCTAGGCTCATGTGTGTTAAATAATAAGATAGCCTTAATACTTATTCCATAAACACCAGTTTTCCTCATTCAAAGTGAAAATAATTTTGAACACTATTATTAATTGAATATCATGTATTAAAGAGTTTTTGTAAGCTAAGGTAATTTTTTTAATGATATACGATTCAGTTTTCTAATTCTAATTTAAAATATTTGGTTGCCTTACTCATAAAAATTATATCTTAAACTCTGACCATTTTCCCGGGAAGATAATACCCTCTCTTTTCGTAAGAGAACTGATAAATATTATTTTAGAAGATGAATCTCCTGAAATCACGTATTCATGTGATTTCTAACAAGCGTTTCCCAAATATTGATTGTTTCACTATTTATTCCTCGAGTGTATTAATTTTAAATACCCAGAGGTGAAAATTCCGATACGGTAAGGAGAAATTTCTCAATAGCCTATCAATGAAAAATCAGGGGATAGAAGTCGTAAACTCTGAGTTTAAAATTCCGTCTATCTATTGAAAAGATTAATACTTTTTGAAAATTTCAAATAATGGTTCTTGCATTTTTTATGTTCTTATTAGAAATTTGTAAATCCAGAGCAATATATTCTTTTCTAGTTAGCAAAAAATACAATCAAAACTCTTGTCATATGATTTGAGTTTTTAATGCTACCATACCACAGAAATCAACCCAAAGATTGGCTTGATAGGTGAGGGTTGAGCTCGTCCAAGTTAAATCTAGTTCTTGTCATTAATAAAATCTGAAAGCACTAGAATAGGCGAATACGATAACTGTAATATTACGAAAGTTACGATTGAATAAATTCTGGAAATGGCAATTCTTAGAGCATAAAAACATTATTATAAAATTACTTAATTTTTACGGGCCAATTTTTATCAACTCTGAATTTGTCTTATGTACCTTGAGGTATGGTGCCTATTTTCATAAGCTAAAGTAATGGTAAAATATCTTTGGTGATTTCAGTTAGCGCAGAATGGATCAGGCATAATCCTGTTCCTGTTCCATTCTGCGCCAACTGAAATCACCAAAGATATTTGCTAGGGCTTTTTTCGGAATGGGTTGAAAATATATGAACACCTGTTAGCAGTTCTCGATTGTGGCACAAAACTTCCACGTGAAGAGAGTCACGGATTTTCTCATAAGTCGTCAACCATTATGCAGATTGACAACCTCTCCAATCTCAAGTAATTTGGTAATATGCAATCCCTTATCTGCGACAATTGTTAAAATTGGTATCCTTTCAAATGATTAAATAGGGTAAGAGGATGTACATAGAACCCCTGTAGAGGTTTTCTTGGGTCAAATATTTTGCTCTTTACAATTTTCCACCTAGGTTTTAAAGAGAAACCTATTTATAAGAAAACAATTAGATCGAATGATGAGAAGAACATTTGGGAACTAATACCTCGAAAGGCACTCCCATTTAAATTTAACTGTTGGTAACGGATAGATTTTTCTCAAAATGTGCGACAATTTCAATGTGCACGTATTCCTCTGCAGAAAATATATTTTTTTCATTTCTTCAGGCTCAGAGTTATATTTTTTTAAATTTCGAGGAAAATGCGCTCACGCGCTAACCCAAAAACCCAAAGGTAGCGGGAGTTTGAAGATTTGTATTGAGGAAGGACCTTATGGATCTAATTTCCTCTAAATGTGAAGACATCATTATGACATACTAATGGTCTCCGAACAAATAGAAAAGCATGTGAACTCGAAAACTCCAATTAAAGTACCATTTCAGGACTCGGGAGGTGAAACGCCTGTCACTAAGGAAGCCACAATAAGCTGCCAATTTCCTTCCTTTCAGTCGATTAGCCTCTCGTCAATCTTGAAATCATTTCAGGGGAAAGGCAGGTTCGCTTTATATTTTTTTTCTGCCTCAGCGCACTCAATCGGCCACCCGTACCTCGGTGAATCGCCATACCGTGCCGCGCGTAAATTAAGTCATAGAGCTCGCGGGTTGGATGTGCTATTTTACCCTTAACGTTCCCCTTTTTCAGACTATTGTGAATGAGGTTCGAAGAAGAACATGTGGGTTGGCCAACCCTGGGTGTATTTTTACATCCGGGTAATTAAGTGTAAAACGAAGGTAAATTCAGACCAATCAGAGAAACCCCATAGTATACTAATTTAAATTATGAGTTATTTTACGAACTATCGTAATTATCAGAGTTTTTCTCGCCGGAAAGAAGTTATGGTAAAGACTTAACATGATGAAAGTTTGTCCTTCGAAGTTGAAGCCTAATTTTTGTTTCAATGAAGTAGGGGAGTTTGCTCATGACAAAGCATATTTCCTGGGTCCCTCTGGGTTCTATATTTTAGGGTTGATCCGATAAACGCATAACTTCAGAGATCTTAAACAGGTGATGCGTCCACTGCTGCACTATTAATACAATACGGTGATACCAATTATTAGGGCGTACGATATTAATTACGGCAAGCAGTTGGAGGAAAGATGGGGGAAAAAATTAAGGCATTCCAATCAGCGATTTCTCAACAAAACGCATCCGAGTATCGCATTGTTTTCAACGTCCCAGTGCGACGAGCGAAGTCATGCACTCCGAGTGCCCTGCATTGAGGAAACTCTGCTACCACTTAAAAAAAAACCCCAGAGCGAAGTGGCAGGAATCGATCCCGCAAATTATATGTCCGTTGCACCCGGGCCCCTCCCATGCATAGGGTCCCACCCCCACGAACCGAAGTGTGACCCTACGCACGCAGATGGGGCCCAAAAGTGAAGCCGCGAATGGAGATGCGAGGGTATTAGGGGGGTGGGGATGGGTGTTCGGTCGCCGGGGACGACGCACCTGCTCTGGCGCCCACTGGCATCCCGCACCAGTCTGGACCGCTCCCTCCGGACGGCGGCCCACTTATGGTCCTGCCGCTGCTTCTCCAGCTCTTGGTCGGGCGACTGCATTTCGCCGCTCGGTCGGCGGCGGGCGTCGCCGCGGATCAATCCTCGCCTCACTCCGGTCGCCCCCTCCACGCACTCTCGCTTTAGTCTCGCAGCGCTCGCTCAATCACTCACTCACTCACTCACTCGCGCACGGCAACGACTGGCTTCGCTCGCACGAATGATTGGGAGGATCGGGCGACGGCGAAGGCTAGGAGAGAGAGAGGGGGTTGCGGTAATGCGCCGAGGGGGGCGGAGGGGGAGGGATGGACGGGGGTGGAGGAGGATCGCCGGGCGGGAGGGGGGAGGGAGGGACGCCGGCGATCCCCGCGCCCCGATAAGACTCCGGGGAGGCGAGGAAGAGCAATCCTTTTGAAAACTCATTAACTCATTTTCCAGTCCCGAGGCGTATCTTTCTCCCGAACGGGACTGGGCAAAACCCAATGGCCTTCAACCCAATCATTCATACCAGCACAAATCATTGGGTTAAAAGAAAATTAATCAATCATATCAATAAAACAAAGTAATCAAAACTGAAAAGGAAATTACACTGAGCTTTAACGAAAATTTCTTATTAAAATTAATTTAAGCAGAAAAAATAGTTTTCATAAGATCGACTTTTCGTTTAAAAATTAAGAGAACTGCCTGTTCTTTACCTCTTTACCACCCAGTGTGTCAAGCGCCCACGAGAAATGCGAAAGGTGACACATTTTGTAGCCTGTAAACACCTGCTGTATGTCTGTCTCTGTTACGGGATTTTAATCGATGGTTATCGAATGGAATGGTATCGTTTCCCGTCGCATTCCTACTATTGGCACTGATCTTCTCCGAAGGCCATGTGAATAACATTTAGACAACGAAACCTCTTTTTTTGTAAAACAATAGATCAAAAAGTTCTGCAACAGAGGCCAATGAGAACTAAAGAGCCAGCCGGTTCATCCATAAACTCATCCTACCAGATTTATGCCTCTTTTTTCAGGCATTCTGGGAGACGTGAAACGTCTCTTGATATCTCCTTATATCACATTCTTCTTCGCAAAGGATAGATTAAAAAATCCATTTGGGAACCGGATATTTCTCCGATTTAATAGATAGTCCTGAATGTTTCCTTTGTCGCAACCGCCTTTAGCCTACGGATATACGCTAATGAAGTTGGTTGCACCACCAAAATATCGCCACTAATTGTGTTACTTTTTCTGTGTTCTATTCCAACGTCACGCCTGAGATAACCGTTACATTTCATCTCTTATCCTTTCGATATACATACTTACTTAGGTTCTAATTCCAAAGCTCAATTCAAATAGTGTTACCCTTAAGTAAATAAGGGCATTATATCGAAAAGATTATGCGACATCTTGTTAATTGTTGCCCTAATAATGGAGCGTTTCAGTATATTTTCTCTTCGTACTAGCTACACAAATTCTTCTTAACTTACGAACTTGGCGACGGAGAAAAACAGGGCATTCGATTATTGATTAGGGCAATCCGATAATTTAAATCTATCTATCTACACGATCCCCCGCTAGGGCGTGTGGCATGGGGGGGAGGTGTTACTATTGTCACTGGCCATTCCGGCTTGTATATCTTGTTAGGTTGTCTCGTTCCGATTTTAGGGCTGATCAGTTCCTAAACCTTAGATAAACTAAATTCTTATTAAACATTTTAAGAGATTTAATTGCTCGTTGTCAATCTATTTTCACTGGTATCTATTTCAATTTACTTGCATAAAATTCAGAAAATAGTTTAAATTACCATCGTGGAAGTATTACTTTCGAGCGAAATTAATAGATGCTATTATATGTTCATTAAAACGATCCTAAATAACCTACCATTCCTCCTATTCGATTTACAAATAATTTTGACCATTTTAATCAAACACTGGTCCTGGGGCGGAAAACATCTGGAATGGGGCCACTCACCCTGATGCGAAATCTCAATTTTATTCACTAATTCAGTGGATATATCTCAAATTTATATTTAGTATAAACATTTTTATATTTTGCAGTCATCCCTTAACTCACAAGACAAAAATGAAAGTACCCAAAAGTTGCCCCCCACTCCAAATATAATTTCATGGTCACCCGAAAGTCGCAAAAGGTTCGTCCAGTGCCATTGTCTCGGCACGGCAAGATAGGCCTTAAGCACCGCTGTGATTGGATGGAAGCGACTTGTGACGTAATAATTATGACTCCAGCCATTCAGCGGAAGGGTTGAGCGCTTTGATCTTCAGCCGGCTATAAATCGCAAGTTAGGTGACAGATTGAAGAACAGAAGAATCCGAATATTTTTGTTATTCAAACTCTATCAGATAAGGTAATAAAAAGTTCTGAATGACCTAATTCCTGATATTTTTATGTTCCTTAGCCATGACAATCCAGTCACGCTTAATGGGGTCGGAGCTGACAGTGTAAGTCAATTAACTGCGTAGCCTACTTATCATGGTTCGGTGGAAATCCGCCTATTGTGTGTATGCAACCAGCAAGTTATCCAGCCATGCTAGTGTAACAGCGCTGTTCAGGAAACGAATTAGTTTCTAAAAAGAGCCTTTGGGGAAGAATGCTCCTTTTTCCACCGTTCAATCAACTATTGGGATTCCACACTAGTTCTATCAACGACCTCAACCATATATTTATACGGTCCTCTCAAGTCAATTCTAGATAAGGAAACACAAACTGGGTAAGTTCTACAAATAAAAATTTTTATTACGACATAGGTTTCGCTAGTTACAGCATCATCGATTCTAGACCTATTTATACATCTATCCTGAACATCAGATCCTAAAACTATCCCCAGATCTAATCAAAATGTATATATGATTTGTTACTCTTTTCTACGGCTCTGGCCGTTCGTCCTATACCTGGTACAAATGTACCACACGAACCATCATTTTCCTTCAATAGAAGGAGTCCTTTAAGTAGAAATATATTGACGCTAAGAATCTAAAAGAATACAAAAATTTTCATCAAATTATAATCCTGATGACTGTAAGAAAACTGAGGTAATATAGCTTGGTTCCCTGGTTAGACTCTATTTACTGGTATTTGTGTCCTACAGGTATTTTTTTTAATTCACCGAACATCACGTAATGCTCGTGATCCCAATGAGCCCTCAGCTCACCCCTGACCCTCCATGAAGTTTCCCAAGGGCCGTTTTCCGCACCCCTAACATATCTGTAGGTATATCCTCTCTCCAAGTCTTATTCTGACTGTTGCGATCCTTGTTTGCCTCTCCTTTTCCGCCGCTGGCAATTTCGCTGTTTGAGGACTTCGTGTGTTGGACGCCCGCGCACCCCGTGTCCTCCACACTGCTGGGTACGACACCCTTCCCTGTGGCCGAGCCCCTTAGTTGCCAAGTTTCGTTGTCATGATTGTCAGAAAATAAATCTATCCACCACAGGTCAAAAAAGTTTGAATATTTATTTATGATTTTTAGAAAAATAGTGTACATGTCAAGGTAGGTTTTTGTTGGGAAGAGACTAACCTCCGCCTACCATCACACCGTAACACCCTAGGCTAAATTAAATCATTCTTCATTCCGGCATACTTTCTGCCTCCCTTCATTCCAATATGCCTAATATTTTCCTCCCCCTGCCTAGTTTACCGAACTCATCTCTCCCGTCTATTACAGTCTACAACAATACATCTCCACTCAATATGTCCTCAACCCTTTTTTCCTATCTTTGTTAAATTCCCCCTTTTTAGCACTTCAAATTTGTAATATCTTGTCGTCGTAAAATTTACTCACTTACCTTCAAATAACGTAGGTTTATATCGAATCGAAGTTTTTGATAGCTTATTTCGGTAGGAATTCACGTACAAAGATATAGGACGGAAATCGTATCGTAGTAGGTAAACATTGCGAATCTCAGAGGTAAAACTACATCATTGGTAACCCAAGATTTCGGCGTTTTTGTGGTTAAATGCCGGAGTAAAGGAGTCGCTGTTGCCGAGCTTATGACGATAAAGTTGACTGAGCAACTAGTAAACATATAACGAATTGATGTAGACTTTACTTTATGGATATTTTCCATTATGTAAGATAAACTATTTGTAGCGACCCTATCTTCATCTTCCTTACCTACTTCGACTTTGAACCACCTTCTAGATGCATTATAGGGAAGAACCTGCTCTCTGTAAGCCTCCTGTAGCTTTACATAGGCCTCGGCTGGTGATTCTTTTAGGAGAAAGAAAAATTTCAGTGCAGCGTATTGCTCGTCGAGTGTTACCTCCATCTTTGCCGTAGTCGAACTGAACATGTTTCAACTTGCAAAGGCTGCAACTGTCGCAATACTGATGTCAAACCAATAAAACATATGCATTGGACATTAAGCTAACAATATAGCATCAAGTTAAATTTCTGTACAGTAAAATATGCCAGCAAAATATTTATGATGAACTCTTTATTGAACAGCTATCATAATTTTTTCACCTTTTTCTCCATACTTCCTGGCTTCCTGCCAGGTCATTTTTCTTATCTATAAGTGTAGCTATGTCGACCACATATTGGAGCTTGGTTAACCTTTTTTCCTTGTATTCTAACGCTACCTTTTACCTTTTCCTTGATCTCATTTATTTCCTTTTCGATGTAGATTTTAAAGATCAGGGATGGTAATGAGCAACACTAGTTTACTCCTTTCTTTATTTTAACTTCTGTTTTGCCGCATCTAATTAGTGCTGCCTGGTCTCTGAATAAAGCGTGTATCATTCTCATGCGGTTGTAGTTCATTCCAATTTCTACTCGGGTACATAGCCTTATAATACAGTCTACGTTGTCAAAAATTTACTCCCGAGTAAAATAAAATTCGGTCGGTCTTACTGTATCCTCTTCTCTACGATGAGTCTGAGAACAAGAACAGATTCTGTTGCCCCTCTATAATTCAACTATATCCTCGCTAAGATGATCTTCCGCTTTTTTCTCCATTCTTCATTAGATTCTTCTTGTCGTAATCTTTGGCGCATTTGTTGGCAAATAAATTGTCCAAAAGTGTTCTGCTTTGTCTGCCCTTTTTTGGTATAGGGGTAATTATATTCTTCTTAAACTCCATCGGTGTTTCTCCATTTGCGTGCGTTTTGGGGTTTGCCCAGGTATAACTGCGTGAAAGTTCTACTTCCGAAATTATTTGTTATTTTCGAAGGTTTTTCGTCATTGTCTTGGGCCGTTTTTTCCCGAAAATTCTTTTCTGAGGAATCAAATTCAGCCCTGAGAATGTGGTCCCCCCCTCCCCCCGCTCTCATAATCGTCAACAATGTCCTCTTCTTCCAGTACTCTGAGGTGAATTCCTCTTTCGTCTAAAAGATTCTCTGAGTACTCTCTTCATCAGTTGGTTTTTTCTCCATCTTCGATAAGGTTGTCACCACTGCTATCGTTAATGGCATAAACCTAGACTCTGAGCTCATGAAAGTGGTGTACCATGGTTTCGTAGGCAGCTTCAAATTTTCGTTGGTCAAGGTTATGCTGCACTTCTTCACATAAATTCCTCAACCATTCTTCTCTAGCTTTTCATGCATTTCTACCGATTAAATTTCTTTGCCATTTGGATTATTTTTGCCCTTCCTCTTTCCTAGAATTTTTTTTTGCTTCCTTCTTTTTTCTAGTATATATCCTACAGGTGATCCATGGTTTCTTTTTCTCATATTTCCTCTGCCCGGCATAGGAAATTCGCTTCGTTTCCTTCGCAGCTTCCAATTATCTATTTTTCGTATCTTGCCATCTTTCTTCGATATATCTTACGTATACACGATTTTACATTTATTTCTCTGTTGCCCGTAGGAATAACATACTTGCCTCAATCTCTTTCAATATGTATTTATAACAAACATTTATTCTTCAACACTGTCTATAGCTGCCCCGCGTAACATATGTAGTATTTTATTTGATTTTTTAAGTCCCAGTTTT